>VDFB02168728.1:0-12087 GCA_007258455.2 Sequoia sempervirens
ATCTTCATTGTCATCTCTATCTCATTGCACATCTCTTCTTTGAAACTCTTGTTGCAAGGTTTCTAATTGCCTTCTAAGGGCTCTGATTTCATCTCTTGGTGGATCTCTTCCTCCACGACCTCGACCTCTACCTCTTCCATACTGGGAAATTCTTGGAGGCATCATGAACTCAACCCACACTCATAGGTCTTGCTGCAACTACCTCACGTTCGGCACTCTATTACAGGCTCAGGAACTCTTGCTCTGATACCAATTGATGAGGGCCACACAACCCAAAACCCACAGAAATCACAACAACAAATACCAACACAGAAGATGTGAAACAGAAAATTGACTTTCTTCCTATTATTTTTAGAAAATGAAATTACATATTCAAAGCTTACATGCTTTAGCCTCATGGGCTTGATTCATTACAACAAAATCAGCTCAAAAGAAAAATCCTCTATTGACCCACAATCTACACCATCAAGGCCTACACCTTCTACAACCCCCACTTAACCCTTTTTTATTTTCCCCAATAAACGCCCTAGAATTTTCTAGAAACTACAAATTTCCCCTTTTTGTTTTGGCGCCAAAAGTCTCGTTGTTTGATTTATGGCCTAGGAAGAAATTTTTAAGAAATTCACTTTTTAGAGGGCCAACTTCACAGGGCCATAACTTTTTCTCTGGGTGTCTAATTTTCTATTATTGCATATCGTTGGAAAGCTCTTGACGAGCTCTACAACAATGAGTTGACCATAGGTCAGTTCGGCCACCTTTTGAGCTGTTTTGAGGCCTCTAAAGTTTTATATCTGAATTTGAAGCTGCATTGGAGAAATTTCTTGGGACATAAACTTTAATTTCTCCCAAACCATGCAGGATATTGAGGTGATTCTTTTGCGATCAGAAATGTTTTTTAGCTCTTCTCCTTGGGTTAAATTTTCATGTTCGTACGAGCCCGTTTAGGCCGACTTACTAAAAAATATTAAGTGCTCGATTTTTGCTATTTTTGACGCCTAATAGTCTTATATTCCCTAAGTGCCATCCTCGGACTCAAAACAACTAATGAAAATAAAGGAAACAATTTTTTTGGGTGATGCAAGATTTCCCTACACCACTGGATGCTCCTGCATCAAAAAATGTAGCTACCTTTTGGATCTAGTAACTAATCTTCAGCTTCAAACCCTCATAGATTTGGCCTCATATTTTCGATTTGGATGAAACAAAAGGAAAAATTGACTTTCTCAAACAATCTGGACACAATGGTGAGCTTATATTTGCACCAACAAGCTCTGATTTGAACCTGCAATAAAGATCCAAAAATGGAACACCCCCAAATCTGGTATCTCTCTTTAGAAAAGGACTCTCCAATGGCACCCAACCCACTTGATACCATGTTAGAATTGGCTATGGCTGCCAAGACCTAGAGGCCAAATGGAAAGCACAAAGATAGAGAATAGAATGTGACAAGAATAAACTGTATTCTTATCAATATGATTCAGTGATATGATGTTGATTGAATGTACAATGAGAGACCCCTTGGTTATATAGCCAAGGTGAAATGTAAGATGTCATAGGATTATGGCAAGTGTCTTAATCACATGACATGAGAAAACTTATCACAACTACCTAGGTTCACATGTGTTACAAGTCAAAAGATAAGATAACAACTAATGACAACTAACACCTTCTACAAAGATTCCTCCCTAGGACCTAAGTAAACTTAACATGTGTAAATAAGTCCCCTAGTAATGAATGAACTAGGTACAAGACTTTATTTACACCAACACCCCCCCTTAAGTGAAACTTAGGGAGTATCAGATTATTATGTAAATGACAAAAAGATGCAAAGATGGGTCCCAGCTACTAGGCCATGTTAGGTACCCATGTACATATGCAAAAGAAATCTCTCACAAACGGAGAAAAGGAGAAAACCCAGTAGGACAAAACTCCTCCCCAAAAGAGAGATGAAATATACAAAAAAGAAATTCTCTCAATGATGCATGAGAAGGCCAAAACCCCATGTAATGAAAAAGACCCCCCCATAAGAGAGAAGTAGAAGAGAGACAAGGTATCCTTCCATTGCAGAAGATGCCACATAATTGGTGATTGAGCTGAAACTGACAAATTAAGAGTGAGAATACATGAGAAAAAAGTTGTATGTGTGTATGAGAGTGGATAGAGCAAATGCAAGTACCTACATGTAAAAAAAAAAATTATTCAATAAAAAATGACATTTGCATTTTTTGTTTAAATGATATTCTATGGGTTGTTTGAGTGCATGTAGATTTCACATCCATCATTATATGACAATTACAACTATTGGTTAGTTACTACAAGTTGAGTGGTAGACCTTAGGGTGTTGGTTGTTAATTATTACAATATGGTCTACATTGGAAGGGAAATCCTTGTTCAAATTTCCATACTTATGTGTGTGGGTCATGTTAGGTCCTAAAATAGTAGTTCCAAAATCTTCTATCTTTATTTCACCTACAAGACTAGGAGTTTCTCATCGAGAAGGTAAAGAAAGGTTCATGTATAGATTCAAGAAGGTTAAAAGCTACTGCAATAGTGGATAAGATATCCTGCTCTTTGGGCTCAACTTAAACTTGGAAGGGTGTTCTCATAAGTATAAATTAACAAGTATTTGGATTAAACAAAATGGACAACCAAAATAATATATAGTAGTCATACCAAATTTACATACTTAACCCCTAATTCTATCATTAGGTTAAGTGTGACTAGTTGCATAAACATCTTTTAAAGTTTGTTTCATAGTACGAACATGTTTCCATAGATAATGGCAATAATAACCCTTAAAATTATTTATTTTAATATTTCATAAACATTGGTAGACTAGAAAAAAGCTAGAAAATATTCAAAAAAAATGTAATGGTTTGGTTATCTTGGAATTGATCCTTATTTTGTAGTGTTGAATCATAAACAACAACATATTTATTCTACAACAACTGCTAAATAGTTTTGATAAATTTAGTAAATGTGGGAGGTTTAGGTTTTCATTGATCGGTGCCTTGCATGGGTAATAGAGTTATATCTAATTGGTTCAAGTAGAATCAATAAGGAGAATTAGAGATATTATGCAAATAAGTAGTTCTACTTAGTAATCACTCTTTGAATTCATCAATAGTCACCTATAATAGGTAAAATTCAATCACATGTGATAAATGCCTATTATGAAATAGCTTGCATAATAGAAGAATGTAATAGGAATATGTTACAAATACTCGATAATAATATGCAACTTTGATGGGGCAACCTCCTAATCCAATTTGAGGGGGATACCTCCAATATTCTTCAATAAAAACAAAATACTCAACAAGATGATAATAACCTACCTATACCTCCTATATTTACCATACTTATGCCTAGGATATTACCTAGGTCAACCAAGATAAGCCTTATGCCAACCTAAATAACTAAATAACAATATAATAATGATAATATGACTTAATTAAGAGTTAAGGTAGCCATAAGCTGACTACTCATAACACTATACACACTATAGGGGTATGGGCATAACATTGGGATAAATGCAAGAAGATGAGTCCACTTCTAGTGGAAGTTTCAAACTTAGAAAAAAACTTGAAATTGAGAAAAACAAAATGGGATCTCATTATTTAGCAAACAGGATCCCGTTTCGCTTTGGCACCCCAAGCCAAAAATGGGATCTTGTTCTAAAACAGGATCTCGTTTCATAAAGGTTTAAAATTTTAAAAAAAAAATGGAGTCCCATTTCTAAAAGGAAAGTAAATTTTGGCTTTGGTTTTGTTATGGGTTTCAACTTCGAAAAAAAAAGGCTTAAGGAGCCAACCATTAACTTTGGACGCTTTGACCTACAACTTGAAGGTCATGTCGGTGTTATTTGAAAGAGTGACTTTTGGACATGTATGAAGACATTTTTGTGAATTTTTGACAAAATTAAAACCAGTATAGATGATATTGGTGTGGAGTTCAAATATGTAAAAAATTTTACAATTGGATTAATTTTTCTATTTTCAAATAATTTTTGATGAAACCAGTCCATAAACTTGAAATATCAGGGTTTTTTAGTATTTTAATAGCTTTTTATTAAAATAATTTATTGAAAAAAATTATGTGTGCACATTCTTTAGACAATTCTTTTCAATTTGAAGAAAATCAAAAAATGATAAGTTTAGGTCATCTTATGTGTGACATACACGAGGAATTTTCAAAACAACAATTATGGCCAATAAAAAATTAACAAAAAAATTATAAAAAAAATATTGTGCACATTCTTCAATGTGTTATAGATCTTTTCCCAAAAGGATTCAAAAAAATAAAATTATTTAGGTCAAAATATGGATGATGTACATGTACATGGTATGGTAAAAAAAAGCGACTTTTAAACAGTGGGTTTTAGACATTCCTATTGAAAATAAATTTTTATCATTTAGGTATTAAAAAAAATTACATATTTGGAAACTAGACTTGAAGTACTACATTTCATATTATTGAATTTCTTTAAAATTCAATCTTTTAATGCTTCAAATTTTTAGGTCAAACGAGACAAATTCTGAAAATCAAGGAAAACACTTCCACTTTTTAACCAAAAAGTGGACTCAACTTCTTGCACACACCCATTGCCCTCCTCTTTACAAAAGCATTGTCCTCAATGATAATTTGTTTCTTCTTCTTCATATCCTTTTTTCTTCCACTTCTTCTATTGTTTCTTCTTATTCGTATTCTTCTTGTTCTTGCTCTTGTTCTTGCTCTTTCTCTCTCTTTCTCTTTCTCTCTTTCTCTTTCTCTTTCTCTTTCTCTTGTTCTTGTTCTTGTTTTTTCTCTTGTTCTTTCTCTTTCTCTTTCTCTCTATTTTTCTTATTCTACTTATTTTTCTTTTTCTTCTTTTTTGTGGCTACTTTTTGTTGTGAAGAAGTTCCAAAAAAAATCCCAAAAATTAGGTGTTTTTTAGCCTTGAAAGTGAATTTGTTGGAAAACCTAATTATAAAATAAATCACTTTATTATGCTTCAATTAATCTAAAATATTTACTCTAGGTTCCTCTCTAACTTCTTCAAAAACCACTAAAAATTAGGAATAAATTTAGCAAGATTTGGAAGATATGCACTTTCCAAATAAATTGGGAAGAAACCCTAATTCTACAATAAATCACTCAATTATGCTCCAATTCCTTTGAAATTTTGATTGTAGCTACTTTGATATTCTCTTCAAAAAACTTTTAAAAATTAGACACAAATTTTCCAAAATATGGGAGATATGTGTTTCACAAAATGACCTTCAAAATTAAAAAAATGTCTTGTCATCACGATGCCAAGATCATGCTCTAATACCACTTATTATGAAATAACTTGCATAATGGAAGAATTTAATAGGAACGTGCTTCAAATAATTGATTATAATATGACACTTTGAGGGGGATACCTCCAATATTCTTCAATAAGAACACAATACTCAACATGATGATAATAACCTACCTATACCTCCTATATATACCATACTTATGCCTAGGATATTACCCAATCTGACCTAGATTAGCCTTAGGACAACCTTAATAAATAAATAACAATATAACAATGATGATATTACTTATTTAAGAGTTAAGGTAGCCACAAGTTGACTACTCATAACACTATACATACTATAGGGGTAGGAGCATAACAATGCCATTGATTAAATGTTGTATTTTCAAATACCCATTTATAGCTACACCAATAAATATTGTGGAAGAGAAAATACGAGGGGACCTATTGCACCTAGAAACCATAAAAATCCTCTAAAGTATTAATGCCTATCCAAGGAGATAATTATTTACAAATATATGCTATAGTAGCTAACTCTTTGTAACTTAGAGAGAAATTTTAATGACAGATATACTGCCAAAAATTAGAACCCTACAAGGCTCTACACTAATAAAAAATACCCAAAGAACCAACCCTTACAATGAATGATGAATTCAAATATATAGACTACAACAATAAATATAATCCTAGGAAAGAAATGTGATCATGTGGTATTATAGGGATTTTTCATACCCTTAGTTGTCATCATGATAAATTCTTTACACAAATATTACCCCTTTGGGATCTACAAATCCACCTAGAGGCATGAGAAAATACAATCCTTCCCATTTTCTATCATTTTGATCATTAACAAATTCCAAATTGTTAAAAGGCATAGGACAACTAAGAGGTGGGGGTGAATCAGTTGTCACCAAATTCAAACACAGAACTTTAAACAATTATCAACTTCACAGCCACACTATTCTATTATTAAGTATGAACATGAAATGCAGATAACAAAAAGAAAAATCAACACAATGAACAACAAATTTTATGTGGAAAACACAATAAGGGAAAAACCACAATGAGGATTAACTCACAATATAAAGTATAGCAAAACCGAATATATAAGGCTCACTACCAAAGGGCTCACTGTCCAGATACAAAAGCTCACTACTTACACAAGGAGGCTCATTTCCTACAAAAAGAATTACAAAACAAAATTGGCTTCGCAGATGAAATGACCTGATGAGAGTGCACCTAACAAGTGTTGATACAGTTCTAGTGATGCTCAATATACTAAACACACTTCATCATTTTTACACTTCTTCACATTCACATCAATTTCATTCCTCGATCTCTTCCATATGTACAATCTTCAAAACTGCCTGACATATATATCTGACATATTCACAAGCATCAATTAGGTCAGCCTAATTAGATGTTATCCTTGTTCATAAAAAAATATCAGCTATCGGCTTCAAGCATTCACAAAATCTTCCAAAGACAATTTAAACACTTAGCACACTACATCATGTCAACATGGACCTAAGATAGGTCACACATATATCCACAAAACAAAATTAATTCACCATACCACCAATTATCCATGACGTCGGCCAGAGATAGGCTTAATAGCAAAATGAAATGAACAGAGTAATGTTGATACACCATACAAGCACCTGAGCATGAGAGATTTTGAACATACATTCTTTCAATATCCATAAACTAATTCCCAAAACCACAAACAACAACTATCAACTGCAGAGGATTGCGGACCAAAATACCAGAGGATGTAAACTATATAGTAGTTCAAATACTGGACCAAAATACTGGATCAAGCAATGACTTAGTTTTGCAGTTGCAACTCATATAACATGGTGACATCAATGACAACACAAAACTATATAGTTACCCATTCTTCTTCATTCTTCCAAAAATCTCCCCCTTTTTCATTGATGGCAACACGTGACAAAATTTACAACACAAACATTCTTTCCCCTTATCATCATTATCCTTTCCCTTTTTACTCCTCTCTCCACACCTCTCTCCCTCTATACTTCTCTCCCCCTTTGACATCAATGGAAAAGGGAGACAAAAACAATAGGATGTGCACGAATGTATATGGTAACATCGTATATACAAAAAAAATCCAACTCCCCATTTCAAACATTCAAGTGAAAATGATACTTTTTACACAAAAGATTTTCTTGTACCTGTCTCTTATGATCAGAAGAATCATTTTCCAAGCAAGTACATATGAATTCATCCTTGCACCCATACCATCCAATAAAGACAACTATGTAAAAGAGGATGTCTAGTCCAGAGACAAACATTGTCATTCACAATCTTCTGCATCAAAGAGTATTCGAAAGAGATAATCCAACCGGACCTCAACAATTTATTTAACCAACCAGAAGGTTTTAACCAAGTCTTCTCTTTGCATTTGAGAAATCAACAATTCTACTTGCAATTCACCAACTCTTATTCTTTTTTTTCCATTCTTGTCTTTGAAGAAATCAAAACTCTTTCTAATACAATTCATCTCAGATTCAATGGCTTCAATTATGCTTCTAAAATTTTCAGCAACTATCGGCCACCAGAGACAATACCTGTAGATAATAGAAGCTTCTTTGATGCATTCCCTTGTCTCATTAATGTGTTTAGATAACATTTTTTTGGAATTTACACATCTTCTCTTAATCATAGCTTCGAACTTATGACCTTCGGTTCCTTCCTACAATGTTCTTTCTTCAATAATCTCTACTAAATCATCTAGTAATAAATCAAATACATTTGAAACTGAAATTACCCTATTGAGCAAGTAATCAACCAGTACATCATCAATCTTAAGTATTTCAATTGGAGAACATGCACTCCATATTTCACCAACCTTCTTCATATCACCTTTATTTAAGATCATCCATATATCTTTTGAATCAAGGGAGTCAGATCTAGACAAAAATTCTTCTTCATTCTTGTCTTCTTCCAAGATAGTGATAACTTCTTTTGTGATAGTTTTTCTCCTTTTAGATTTCGGAGAAGATTCACCAATGACAAATTCCAATTCTTTCTTACCGGAGGAGGAGCCCACTTCAAACTGACTAGGTACTAACATACCAGAGCATAGATTCACCTTCAGGGATGCGAAATGGATTTTGCAAACACTTACATTTTCCTCCATCTATTCCAAATGCTTGTAAACTTATTTTCTGACAAGAATACCAGATTCCCACTCAACATTCTCTCTTCCCAGTAGTGAGCTCAGAAAGTAAAATATCAAACATATGAGCAAAGACCCAAATTGAAAAGGATAGCCCTCAACCAAGGACATTCTGACATTCTTAATTAGGTTTTCTAATAATAGGCTACACAAATCAAACTGCTTGTTTTCCTTAACCATCATATGTGCAAGATATTCAATGATAGCTGAAGTCGAACCTTCACAATTTCTAAAATAGATTTTATAAGAGATGGCGTACACAACATACCTTACAGCAGAATTAGCAATAGTATTTATCAATAGAGCTCAAGGATCTTTGTCAATACCAGTAAGTTCCTCCACATCTCTTTATTTCATAGTTTTCTTCCTAGGGAGGTCCCCGACACTGCATAAACCAGTAATAGCTTTGATTGCCTCTTTCGTGATCAAGTAGGGTTTGTCCAACATAATGTTGTCATTCTTAAGTTGAAATAACAAGAACAAGATAGATTCTTTATCTACAAACTAGGGAAATTCTCCCCATAAATCCATACCTATAGTTTTTATGCTCTGCAATTCATTTATCTTTAGCCCTAGTTCCATTTCCTTCATCTTTCTATGATAGAATTCTTCCAATTCAACACATTTCAGCTTTAGTGATATATTTCCACTCGATCCTCTATCCTTCATTGTGCTTATCTATCTTGAATTTTTTATTGTTCAATCGAAACTTCATCCTTTTCCCTTCTTCCCCTTTGTAAACTAAAAAATAATTCTTAATTATTTGTAATAATTCCTTCAAATTGCCTCAGAATTGCTTCAAATCGCTTTGAGATCGCTTTGGGATTGCTCCAAGTCATTTTTCAAACTCTGCAAGTGTACAAGTGATCAAAAATACTTATGAATGTTACTTTATACACCATTGGTTTGCCCTAATTCGCATTAAATGCAAAAAACTTCAAAAAGTTGATCAAACCCGTGTTTCTCTGAACTGTAAACCCTAAATTGATCCACAAAAGAAAATGCCTACAATTTTTCTTCTAATTTCTTTTCCATAACCTTTGTTTACTCATTATTTACACTATATCCTTGTGCCAACATCTGACATGCCATTTATCTAGGGGGTTTGTATGGTTTTTTTCAAATCCTCCCCTAAGACCATGCTAGGTCTAATTCCTAAAGGAATTGTCTATACCGAATGAGGGCACAAACACATCAATGTCTCTGGCTCTTCCTCTTTCTTTCTCCATATCCTATTCATCTCTTGCTTCACCTCATCTTTGTCAATTTTGTTTGTTGGCTCGTTATTCTCTACCGAAGAAAATTGCTCTCCCTTCTTACTTTTGCAAAATTTTGAGATATGTCTAGGTTTGTTGCAATTATAATAAACAACTTTTTATTTGTCTAACCTCCATTAACCCGCGATCTATATTGATTTTCTTTGTGTCCAAATTTGTTACAAGTATAGTAGTAAGCATTAAAGGATTGATTCTTTCTACCTCCATTAAATCTATTCATCATCACTTGACTAATCATTCTCACCTGAGATCTACATTCAATGGCTTTATGTCCAAATTTCTTGCAAAAAACATTTTCCAGAAAACTAATTCATTTTACTTCTACAATTCATTTTATTTCTACACTATGTTTCCCTGTGACCAAATTTATTACATAAAAAAGTAGACACCATTGAAAGAGGGATACCTTTGAGCATTAGGCTATCTCATAGGCTGTCTTCTAGCAAAGTTTCTTGAATTTCTTTTCTGCTTCTGTTTGTCTTGAATCTTTTGATTATCCTTTGAACTTTCATCCATTTCATTTCCCAAGCCACCTTTGTCTTTACTTGGTTTCTATCCTGCAATCAACTCATCAAGTTTGTCAAAGCTAGATTTGAAATTGTTTTCACAAAGTTTAGCTTTCTCCACTTCAACTTTCAAGTTTACCACCTCTTGTTCAAGTCTAGTGCACTCATCAGTCTTGCTCTACACCATTGTATTCAGACATTCTCGAATTCTCTTATTTTCTTCTACTAGAACTTTTAATCTGATGATCTCTTGTTTTAGCTACTCACTCACTTCTTTATTCCTTTCTTTGAATTTCTTCAATTTCTCTTTCAATTTCTAGACACATTCATTTGCATCATCAATATTTTCTTTCAGATCTCTATTTTCATTTTCAGCCTTATCTTCAAGTGCATCCTGGAGTTCTTCTTTATCATCCATTTGATCAACCTTTTGGATCTTCCTCAAGCAATTAAGCTCTTCACCAAGGAACCAAAGCTCCGATACCAATTGTTAAAAGGCACAGGACAACTGAGAGGGGGGGATGAATTAGTTGTCACCAAATTCAAACACAAAACTTCAAACACTTATCAACTTCACAACCACACTATTATGTTATTAAGTATGAACATGAAATGCAGATAACATAAAGCAAAATCAACATAATGAACACTGGATTTTATGTGGAAAACCCAATAAGGGAAAAACCACGGTGAGGATTAACTCACAGTATAAAGTATAGCAAAATTGAATATATAAGGCTCACTGCCCAGAATAGGACTCACTGTCTGGATACAAAAGCTCACTACTTACACAAGGAGGCTCACTACCTACAAAATAATTACAAAACAAAATTGGCTCCATATCTGAAATGAACTGATGAGAGTGCACCTAACAAGTGTTGATATAGTTCTAGTGATGCTCAATATACTGACTTAACACACTTCATCATTTTCGCACTTCTTCACATTCACATGAATGTCATTCCTCACTCTCTTCCATATGTACAATCTTCAAAATTGACCAACATATATATCTGACCTATTAACAAGCATCAATTAGGTTGGCCTAATTAGATGCAATCCTTGTTCATAAAAAAATATCAACTGTCAACTTCAAGCATTCACAAAATCTTCCAAAGACAATTTAAACACTTAGCACACTACATCATGTCAACATGGACCTAAGATAGGTCATGCATATATCCACAAAAAAAAATTAATTCACCATACCACCAATTATCCACGAGGTTGGCCAAAGATAGGCTTAATAGCAAAATGCAATCAATAGAGTAATGTTGATACACCATACGAGCACCTGAGCATGAGAGATTTTGAACACACATTCTTTCAATATCCATAAACTAATTCCCAAAACTGCAAACAACAACTATCAACCATGGAGGATTGCAAACCAAAATACAGGAGGATGTAAACTGTATACCAGTTCAGATACCAGACCAAAATACTGGATCAACCAATGACTTAGTTTTGCAATTGCAACTCATATAACATGGTGACATCAATGAAAACACAAAATTGTACAATTAGCCATTCTTCTTCATTCTTCCAACACAAATATGCATGCAAAAGTCCTTAAGTTCTCATGAAATCCATCAAACATGTGACCTAGAGATGGAATAAAAATTACACACTGCACTTTCCACCATTTTAATAAAGCATGATAAGATGATTTACCCATTATATTTTTTTGACCATGAAGTATACATGTCTTTTAAAGTCCATTGAAACACAAGAACCTTTGCACTTTGTTTATATGTGTTGTATGCATGGCATTTAAAGTTGCTTAGTTTCTTTGATAAAACTATCTAACTTTGATTCCAA
>VDFB02168729.1:0-29348 GCA_007258455.2 Sequoia sempervirens
TCTGAAATATTTAGAGCACATGCATAGAAATTTGAAACAATGTAAAAGGAAAGTGATTATACAAACCTGAAAAATACAAAACACCCATTTCCCTTCTGATGCACACAAATCTGCTTATAATGTAAGCTTGGACACTTCAATGAAGCATGCATTAGAAGGGAAATGAGTGTTGCGGATTTTTGGAAAAAAATATATAAATATATATATATAATGTACAATTCTGATCCACTCTTTCTTCCCTGCAAATCGATTTACAGTGCACACAAATCTGCTTAAGATCTATGGAATATGATGATGAAGTATGTTACGAAAGTGTACAATAGCATTGCTTATATAGACAAGGTGTAATAATCAACCTAATGCAAAACATGAAATGACTCAAGTTCCATTATTAAATGACTTAAGATGTACTAGAATTAACTAAAAGTTAGTATAAGATATGATAAGATCTTATCTAAACAACTAAGAATTCTATAAAAATGCCTTATATAGACAAGCTGTAATGATCTATCTAATGCAAAACATTAAAAATGACTCAAGTTCCATTATTAAATGACCTAGGACACTAGAATTAACTAAAAGTTAGTATAAAATATGATAAGATCTTATCTAAACAACTAAGAATTCTATAAATGTGCATAGGACCTAAGTGGACTTAACATTAAATATGACCCACTAATTAACTAGTTAGGTAAATTACCTATTTACACCAACACCCAATATTGTCTTGAGCAAGGCATTTTACATCACTCAACAACTTGCAAATTACATTAAAGAAAAAATCAACTAATGTAGTGTATTGGAATCTATTTATTTTGGAGGTAGTAAGGATATTAAACTATTTGTGGTATATCAGACCTTGGAGGAATGGTCCTCTTAATCTGGAGTGTCTATTTTGAAGAGCGATTTTTTTATTACAAAAATTGTTGGCAGATTATTAATGACTTAGCTTTCCCAATCATGGTCTCATTTGGATGGTCAATAAATAATAGTTCACTATATATAATATATTAGAATAATCTATGCAAAAAAAAATTGATAGAATCTAATATGGAAGGAAAGATCTGATATAATGAAATAACTTGCACAATAGAAGAATATAATAGCTTGAATATGCTACAAATAATTGATAATAATATGCCACTTGGAGGGGGAAACCTCTTAATCCACTATGAGGGGGATACAGGTCCAATAATCTTCAATAAGAACACAATACTCAACATGATGATAATAACCTACCTATACCTCATATAGATACCATACTTATGCCTAGGATATCACCCAGGCTGACCTAGATAACCCCATATAAGCCTTAGGCCGACCTAAATGACTCAATAACATTATAATAATGATAATGTGACTTAATTAAGAGTTAAGGTAGCCACAAATCGACTACATTTAACACTATACATACTATAGGGGTAGGGGCATATTATATGATTGATTATTGGTTGACTAGTTGAAATCTTTTGTTTACAAGAGTAGAAAAATAGGTAAAAGAATGAAATTCCTCAAGAGAGAAAATTATACACATTGCATAAATAATAGACACATTCATACTAGCAACATACCTATCCATGAAAGAAATCATTTTATAAAGAATCATATTCATGGTAGGCCTTGGACTACTTGATATATCTAACTAGAATATGAAACAATTTTAATGTGCCACAATGGTAGGCCTTGCAACAATGATACAATCAATTTTGAATCACAAAGGCCCAAAACACATGAATTTGAAAACACTTTCATTATTTCATCACTTTATTGTGCCAATTCAATAGTGTAATATGATACAATAGAGATTCAAATTGAAAATGTTGGCATGAAAATGCATAGGCTTGAATACAATGTCGAGATTATTAAGTTAACTATGCCAATTACCAGTGAATTCCTATGTCTAACTACCTTTTGCAAATGACAATTTAGATTTAGCATAAAAGCCAAGTATCAACAATAATTATACTAAGCTAAGAAGAAACTCATTGCAACAAACAAAGGGAACCCAATCAAGGTTTCCCGTGTTGTATAGAATCACTACTTAGGATAATTTCCACAACTCTATATATGAAAATTGATGGAGATAAGGTAGGACAATGTGTGAATATAAACCTATGCACGAATAGTGACCTTCCATGTGAAAAATAAATAAATGAGATGCCAAAGGAATAGGGGCACGACACATGCACAAATACTGAAGTAGAGCATGTGCACATCTACCGAATAATACATGTGTAAATTTAAACCATTAATTAGAAAATTAAGGTCGAGTAATGTTACCTACGCTTTGCTTATAAAAATTAATCCTAACTAAGCTAAACTCAAATTTTTTAATACTAAAAAGCATTCATTCGTTATAAAGCTTACATTGATATAATCAAGTTATTCGTGGTAGATGTAGAAGTGAGTTCCTCGTATAATTTTATTAAATTTCTTTGTGAACAATATAAATAAGGTTCATTTTCCCTTAGATGGATAATAACAATTTTCAAGTCTATTTATTACCAAATTTATTATACGTAGAATTATTACTTTTGAAATTTTAATGCGAGTTAAGTGTTTATGAACTTTACAAAATTTGTATTATTGAAATCATTGGAAAAAGTATTGTTTGTTCAGCTTCCTTATCTTCTTCAAAATGATAAGATTCGATCACCGTTTCTATATCTTAAGTTTTGTTTGGTCTCTAGGTTCTTATTGGTGGCGGATTTGTGGGAAAATTTATTTGTTTTTCCTCTTATTATAATCTCTACGGCTTATTGTTTGTCTTTAAAAAATAAGAAAATTATAATGTGGATTCAATCATTTTGATAATATTTTCACAAAAACATATTTTGGTAGACCCTTTCCATGGGTACATAAAACTTAGTTCTACGTAAAATTGTCAAGATGATTTTGGGAAGGACCCTACTATTCTTAAGAGTTCTAGACATTTTGAGAGAGAATCTAGACTTTTAGTAGTACCAGGGTTTCTGCATTTCTAGGGTGGACCAAATCATCTAATGTTTACTTTGTTGAAATAATTAGTGGTATTTGGGCATACCTTTAGAGGGATTTTAGATCATTAAGGGACACATTCTTCTCGGTCAACCCATGGAATAGATTGGCTTTACAATCATGCTAACAATCAAGGACGAAAATCTTCAAGCATGTAAATCTCTACCTAATTATGCATTACAAAATTAGGTTCCTTTTAGGTGCTCCAATTGAAGTGCTTCTAGCATGTTTTTCAAAAGTGAATGATATTCAATATTTTTCTTATGTGTCTAAATGAATGTAATTGAGCAGCTTTAAATACAAGGACATAACAATAAATCATGCAAGCATGTGTTTAATCGACTCATAAGAGGTAATGAAATAGGTGGGCATTAGCCAATTTTGAATTTGAATTTTACAATATTAAAGGTCAAATCCACAACCAATGGATCTCTCCCACACCTAGAGGATTGGTTGAGGTCAAGGTGGTAGTAATGTCTATGCAAGGAATGAATGTTTGATCATAAAGGGTGCACCAAATGTGGACTGTATGGGAGAGTTTTTTGAATTTTCATGAGACGTACTAACATATGTAAAAATGTGTATAAATAAGGATAGGTGAAGGCTAATCAAATGGAACCAATTTTACACAAGATTGTGTCATTTGTCATTGTGTAAATTTATATTAGCACTCTTTTAAGATGATAAAACTAAATAAAATTAACAAGTATATGTATGTGTATATAGATGTATGCGTCTACATGCACATATGTATATATACATATGCAAATTTTAATACATACATACATACACACATGCACATGCATACATACATACATACATACATACATACATAAATGCTTTGTGATTTTGGGAAAAGAAGAAAATAATGGCTCAATATTGAAATTGACATGATACAAATTGTGGGGGTCTCAAAAATCTGAATAATGGTGTGTAAAGGCTACGATTATTGGTCAACGTAGAGGCAGATGACAGAACTTTAGGATTTTGCAAGAGCGCAGTTTGATCAAAAGATGGATTGGAAAGAGATTTGTATGAGGTAAAATAAAAGAGTGGATTCAAAATTCTTGGGGATTTAGGCGTTTGCTGAAATTTATGTCAATTTAATCCTTCAAGTTGGAACAATAAAGATAAAGATGCTGGAAAAAAATACAGAGACAAACTAAATAGGTTTTTCAACTGAGAAAGAGTAAACGCAACATTCAACATAGAGCATTATACAGAACAAATTTTATATTAGAAACAACATAAAGTTTTATATTATTGCCTTACGAAAAACATAGAGCTGCCAGTGCTGTTTTCTGCCCATACATTCTTCTACTCAAAACAGAGTATCACTTTCTTCATTTTACAAAACAAAGTCCTTTTGCTCAGCTATAGGGGAAGCTTTCGGAATACGCACAATACAAGAAAAGTCTAGATACATACATTTTTTTTAATTGGAATAATCTAGATGCATCAATGAAGAATAGAAGAATGAAGAATAGAAGAAGATGCGGGAATGAGTAAATGCGGTGGATATGGTAGATATGCAATGGTGGCAGGGAAGATTAAAATGTGCACAACAAAAATTCAACGTCACCAACACTCCCCCTTTATCTTCACTACCATGTATGTCTACAATACCAAGTGCTTCTCGGAGATGCTCAAAAACATTCTTTGAAAGCGGCTTTGTAAAGATATCTGCTAGTTGCTCTTCAGACCTGCAAAACTGAAGATGCATGTCACCATTGTTCACCAATTCACAAATAAAATGGTACCTTGTATCAATATGCTTGCTCCATTTATGAAAAACATGAGTTTTAGATAAAGCAATTGTTGGATTATTATCACAGAAAATTTCTGATGGTTCTTCTTATGGATGCTTCAAATCTGAAAGTACTCTTCTCGTCCACACTGACTGGCAAGCTACTAATGTGGCTGCAACATATTTTGCTTCAGCTAATGAGAGTGTCACAATTGGTTGTTTCTTTGATGCCCAAGAGATAGCTCCTGATCCTAGATGAAAGATATACCCTGAAGTGCTTTTTCTATCATCCATGCTACCTCCCCAATCACTATCCATATATCCGATTAGTTTGTAGTCAACTGAAGATGTATACAAAATTCCAAAACTCTTTGTTCCAACTATATACCTTAAAATTCTTTTTCCAGCTTTCCAATGTGATTCTTTTGGTGTGTCCATAAATCTAGAAATGAGACTCACCCCATACATGATATCCGGTCTTGTGGCGGTTAGATACACAAGGTTGCCAACTAATCTTTTGAATAAATTGCATCAACACTAGGACTTTTGTCATCCTTGCTAAGTTTTAAACCCAATGCAATAGGTGTAGGAGCTGGATTTACATTTGTCATCTTAAATCTCTTCAACAAATCATTAGCATACTTGCTTTGATAAATAAAAATGCCTTGGTCATTTTGACTTACCTCTATACCAAGAAAATATCTCATGAGCCCCAAATCAGTCATATCATATTCTCTTTCCATGGCTGCCTTGAATGAGTTAGTTGACATGTTACCTGTGAATATCAAATCATCTACATACAAGCACACTATCAAGATTTCCCCTTCATCATTCACTTTGACATACAAAGTTGGTTCATTGCCACACTTGTTAAACCCATTGTTCACAAAATAAGAATCTATTCTGATGTACCAAGCTCTAGGAGCTTGTTTCAAACCATATAGTTCCTTTTTTAGTTTGTATACCTTATGCTCTTCTCCCAAAACTTCATAACCAGGTGGCTGTTTTATATACACTTCTTCTAAAATGCCATTCAAAAATGCTGATTTAACATCCATTTGGTAAACCTTCCAATTGTTTTGAGCTGCTATAGATAAGACCATTCTAATGGTATCCAATCTTGCCACGGGTGCGAATGTTTCATTGTAGTCTACGCCCGGTTGTTGTGTGAAGCCTTTAGCTACAAGTCTTGCCGTGTGTTTCTCTACTTTTCCATCAACGTTATACTTTTTCTTGTAAATCCACTTAACTCCAATCACATCCTTGCCTTTAGGAAGCTCTACTAGATCCCAAGTTTGATTCTTTTCAATTGATTGAATTTCATCATCCATGACTGCAATCCAATTGTCATTCTTAATTGCATCTTCAAAATAAATTCGATCAGCTTGTGTTAAAAATGCAAAATTAGAGCATAAATCATCATTTTTAGCCTCTTGTATTTCATTATATATCTCCCTTAGACTTCGTGTCTTCTTTGAAATGTTTATTGATCTTGATCTTAGTGATGCAAGTGTTGGATTAGAGGACTCACTGCTGTTATTACTTGCTGGAGTAGTTAGATTTGGAGTGGTAGGTGCCCTAGAAGGTGTTGTAGAAACATTTGCTTGTGTAGTAGGTACAACCTCAGTTTCATTTTCTTCATTTTCTTGTGGAACACTAGTTGCAACTGTAGTTGTTTTGTCTATGTTGCCATCCCATGCTTCATCTTCAACAAACTCAACATCACGACTTATTATCAGCTTCTTTGTGATAGGATTGTATAGCTTATATGCCTTGGATTGCTCACTATATCCCACAAATATACACTTCTCTCCTCTATCATCTAGTTTCTTTCTCAACTCTTGAGGTATCAATGAGTATGCTACACATCCAAAGACTCTCAAATGTGCAATGCTATGCTTCCTTTTGCTCCAAGCTTCTTCTAGTGTTTTATTTATCACAACCTTTGTTGGACATCTATTTAATATGTATACTGAACATGCAACTGCTTCAGCCCAATACTCATTTGGTAGATGTTTTGCTTTTATCATACTTCGTGCCATTTCCATGATTGTTCTATTTTTTCTCTCAGCTACTCCATTTTGTTGAGGAGTATACCTTGCTATAAATTGTTTCTTTATGCCATTTTCTTTGCAAAAATTCTGAAAATCATTTGATATGTATTCTCCACCTTGATCGGTTCTCAATGTTTTGATATAGCATCCACTTTCTTTCTCAACTTTTTCCTTGAACTCCTTAAAAACCCCAAATGCATCTGATTTATATTTCAAGAAATAAACCCACACTTTTCTACTGAAATCATCAATAAATGTCAAGAAATAAAGCTTCCCACTTATGGATGGTGTTTGCCTAGGTCCACAAAGGTCTGAATGCACTATCTCAAGTGGATGATTTGCTCTATAAAATTCTCCAACTGGAAATTCTTTCCTATGTTGCTTTGCCAATAGGCAACTCTCACATGTTGTCTTATGTGGCTCTATTGGTGCCAATCCATATACCATTCTTTTCTTGTGCAACAGTTGTAATCCTTTGAAGTTTAAATGCCCAATTCTTAAATGCCATAGCCAAGACTCATTTTTGTATGAAGCTTTGAAAGCTAACACAACAACCTTTTGCAATCCTTGTGGCTCTAAGAATAATTCACTTTGGATTCTAAGAGGAAACATCCTATTTTTTGTCATCTCAACTTTTGCAATCAGCCTATTGCTCGGTTTCTTATCTAGAATCACACATTCACCATTTTCAAAGTATATTCTATATCCTTTTTGTACAAGTTTCCCAATGCTTATGAGATTGTGTTGCAATCCAAGAACATAGTATACATTGGAAATATGCTTCTCCTCACCTTGCTTAGTTTTTATGTTAATTGACCCTTTTTGCCTATGACTGAAACTCGTTGATCATTCCCTAATTTTACTTCTGATTTTTCTAAATCATCCATTGTTGCAAACATCTCCTTACTACCACTCATATGATTACTACAACCACTATCTAAGAACCATATTTCTTTGGAGCTCTCTTGTGCTACATTGCATGTTATCAATATGGTATTTTGTTCGCTAGTGTTGTGCTGATTTTCATTTGTAAAATGTGCCTTTTGCTTGTTCATGTCATATTGCCTCTTTCTACATTTGAATGCATAATGCCCAAATTTATTGCTATAATGACACTGGATGTTTGGATTTATCATACCTTTCTCCTTGATGATGACTATGAGAATGGCTGCTCCCCCTTCCTCTTGTTGATGTAGAATGGGTATGTGGGATTGATGTTGGTCTTCTACTCTCAAATTGTGTATTTTCGCTTCCTCCTCTTGGTGTAAAATGCCATCTGGCTCTATTGTAATTCGATCTTCCTCTTGTTCTACCAAATAAAAGATGGGTCTTGAATGCATTCTCCAATGATGATGACCCTGATCAATTTAATCTTTGCTCATGTACTAAGAGTGATCCCATTAATTCATCCACTGACAACTGAGTAAGATCTTTGGCCTCCAAAATGGCTACTACTACTGGATCAAACTTTGTAGATAAGCTTCTAAGTAATTTCTCCACAATCTTTTGATCTTCAATGGTGTCCCCATAGGATCTCATCTGATTTACTATTGACATTTCATGAATGAAGAATGAATCTATTGAATATGAATCTTTCATTTGCAGGTTTTCAAAATCCCTTCTAAGAATTTGTAATTTTGCTATTTTCACCTTGTCTATGCCTTGGTAAGCTATTTGCAAACTTTCCCATGCTTATTTTGATCTTGTAGCAGCTGAAACTTTTGGAAAGATTGATTCGTCCATTGCCTGTTGAATGATAAACAATGCCTTAGCATCCTTCTTCTTGTTTTCCTTCAACAAATCCTTCTCAGCCTGTGAAAGTGTCTGATATGCTTGTTGGTTTGTTGGTTCAAGAAACCCATTTTCAACCAAATCCCAAACATCTTGCTCGAGCAAAACAGGGTTTTCATTTTTATGCTCCAATATTCATAATTTTTTCCATTAAAAATTGGAATTTGTGGTTGTGCTATACTTCCACTTGTTGCTGCCATAATTTTTAAAATAAATTTTTTGCCTCTGTATTGCTATTCCTCTGTTTCTTTTCAATCTCTTCAATCTTGCAAACCCTTGCTTTATGTGTGATGGCTGCAACCTTCAATATATATAATTTTTGCAATCTACCAATAGCTACAATCTATCTAATAGCTTCAACAAAACTATTGTTTTAATCTCTATTAACATCTACATTCAAGGGCCATCTACAGTCAACGGGATCTACACTCTTTCCTGGGCGGCACATTCACTTCTGCAAGTCTTCTTTGATTCAATCTTCAACCTTGCTGTTTACAATCTCCTTTCCCACTTCAATCCATCCAAGCTTTGCTCTGGTCAGTAGCTCTGATACCACTTTGCTGGATAAATATATAGAGACAAACTAAATAGGGTTTTCAACTGAGAAAGAGTAAACACAACATTCAACATAGAGCATTATACAAAACAAAGTTTATATTAGAAACAACATAAAGTTTTATATTATTACCTTATGAAAAATAGAGAGCTGTCAGTGCTCTTTTCTTCCCATACATTCTTCTACTCAAAACAAAGTATCACTTTCTTCATTTTACAAAACAAAGTCCTTTTGCTCGGCTACGGGGGAAGCTTCCAGAATATGCAGAAATACAAGAAAAGTCTAGATACATACATTTTTTTTAATTGGAATAATCTAGATGCATCGATGAAGAATAGAAGAAGAGGCGGGAATGAGTAAATGTGGTGGATATGCTAGATATGCAATGGTGGCAGGGAAGATTAAAATGTGTACAACAAAAAGTCCACGTCACCAACAAAAGACTTTATTTTATAGAATGGATCATGAGATTAGACAATTCTACACATGTTACATTCAATAATAAAGTTTCATTTTTTATCCTCTTTCCTGCTCTTCTAGAGATGCCCTATGTTGGATTCAACTTTATAATATGATGAAATTCAACAAAATTTTGGATTATATTGATTGAATTGATCAAGATTTGATCTATTGAAACTCTCGTACCTGTGACCAAATTAAGGTGGCCTTGACACATGATGATGAGATCCCAAAGAAAATTACTTTGTCAACTTCCCTTGGTGAGTGGTGTCAACAAGTGGGGGTCGAGGAGCCAATTTTTTCTTTTTCTTTTTTGTTCTTTATTGTAGAGGTCAAAATCATTTGGATATATCAATGAGTCTTTCCTGGGATCAGATGTTACTTAGCATAAGGTTAGTGGGGAAAGTCTAAAGGAGAACCAACTGAGCAGAGTAGATGATGAGTCACATTATGGTAAATCAGCAGCCATAAGGGAAACCAGTGAATCGTCCCCCCAAAAGTAAATTAGGAGTATGGGCATGAAAGACAAATTGGATTTGGAAATGGGACAAAATTTGCATTTTGACATGGCGCACACAAGCAGCCTCAATATCTATTGGAATCCCTAAGTAAGTGCATGGAAGTCTACCTTCCTTAAAACCTAATAAACTTAGTATTTGATTTTGGACTCTTGTTTTGACATGAAAAAAGAAAATCTATGACTTCTCTTTATTGACTACTTGTCCCGAGGCCTTAGCATAAATTGATAGCAACCTTTCCATCTGTAAGGCCTCTCCTCTACAACCTTTCCCAAAGAGAATTGTATCATCTGCAAACTGCTGATGTGTGATTGGCTGAACCAAAGATGTCACCTCCACTCCACTGATAGAACTAGATCTTTGAAGGTTGCATAACTTCCTACCAAGAGCTTCAACCATGATGATGAAAAGGAAGGGAGAAAGTGGGTCTCCTTGCCTGATACCTCTTGAACTTTCAAAAAAACCACATGGATTCCCATTGATCAGGATGGATAATTTTGGGGTAGAAATGCAATAAAATAATAGGTTTATCCATGATTTGCAAAACCCAAACCCTTCCATACATTTGGATAAAAATATCCAGTCAACTTTATCATATGCCTTTTTGATGTCTAGTTTTAGGATCATACTTGGTTGCTTATTTTTTTGAATAGAATGAATTGCT
The DNA here is from genome assembly GCA_007258455.2 of Sequoia sempervirens. Classification (NCBI taxonomy): domain Eukaryota; kingdom Viridiplantae; phylum Streptophyta; class Pinopsida; order Cupressales; family Cupressaceae; genus Sequoia; species Sequoia sempervirens. The sequence continues at coordinate 10,787 of VDFB02168729.1, forward strand.
TCTTGAGCAATTATCACTCCATCAAAGATGGATCTTCCCGGAACAAAGCATGTTTGTTCTTCTCCTATAATTTTTGGCAATGTCAATTTCAATCTGTTTGCAAGAGTCTTTGTTAGTACCTTATATATTGTGTTGCAAAGTGATATTGGTCTAAATTCATCTAGACAGTGTGCTTTATCTTTGTTAGGAATTAAAACAATGAAAGTGTTGTTGATTTCTCTCAAAAATATTCCTGATGATCTTGATGTTTCTAATGCTTCAGTCATTTCTGAGCCCAAAATTGGCCAACACTTCTGGAAAAAACCTGCTGGGAATCCATCCGGGCTTGGGGCCTTGTTTGGATGGAGCTGATTTAGTGCTTTCAGTATCTCTTCCTCCGTAAATTTTTCCATTAACATCTGATTATCTTCCTCTGAAATCAGCCTAGGGATAACTTCTAGCATCACTTGTTGAGCTGCAAGATGTGAGCCTTCATGATTGTTAAGAAGATTTGAATAAAATTGAATTATCTCTTTTTGCATCTCAGATTGATCATCTAAGGTTTTCCCATTAACATCATTGATTTTGTGGATTCTATTAGTGCTTCTCCTTTGTTTTGTACTGTTATGGAAGAACTTTGTGTTCTTATCCCCTTCTTCCAACCAAATCTCTCTTGATTTCTGCCTCCAAAAAATCTCTTCTTTGGCCAAAATGTCTTCATAATCCCTCAAAAGCTCCTTTTCCCTACAAAACATCTCTGAGTTCATGCCTTGTTGGATGACTTGTTCATTGAGGTCTTTAATGTTATTCTCTATTGAGCTTTTTGAATAAAAAATATTTTTAAAGTGATATTTGTTCCAACAAAGAAGGTTTTTTTCAATTTTCTTCAATTTGGTCATAAAGAAAAAAAGTTTAGACCCTTCAACATGACATTCCTTCCACCATTGTTCAATACATTTCACAAACTCTTCATCTTTCATCCACATATTCTCAAATTTGAATGGGCATAGCAATGGTTTGATTTCTCCCAGAATTTCTAGCTGGATAGGATAATGATCCGAACCTGATGTTGGAGAAATGGAAGCTTTGAAATCAAACGGGAAGGTGGTTAAATCTCCTTTATAAAAGAACCTATCTAATTTTTCAGCTATGTTACTAAATCCCATTCTTCTGTTGTTCCATGTGAAGGTTCCATTCTCCAACTCAATTTCTAAGAGATTTTCTTTTAGCACCCAGTTTTTGAAGTCTGTCTGAGGCTGAGATTCTCTTTGTAACCCCCCACTTTTCTCCAAAAGATGAACAATGGCATTAAAGTCTCCTCCAATAATGTAGTTCTTTTTTGCCCAAATCCTAAATCTGCTGCTGATCTCTTCCCATACTTCCAATTTCTTCTTTGTGGGGATTGGACCATAAACATTTAAAATAGAGAATTTCAAGTTAGAGTTTAGACTTCTTATTGTTCCACCAATCCAATTGGTACTACCTTCCAGTTTGATAAAATCAACTCTTCTTGGATTCCACATAATTGCCAACCCACCCGAGGATCCAATAGCCTCTTCAAATTCCATATCCCAACTTCCTATTGATCTATTAAATTTTACCATTTGATCAACACTCATTTTTGTTTCCTGCATCATGACAATATCAGCTTTGAAGGAAAAAATGCAACGTTTGATCAAATGTTGCTTGTTAGGAGCATTTAAGCCCCTAACATTCCACAATATAACCTTCATTTCTCTTTGGGAAGGAACTTCCCCTTCCCTACATGCATATAGTCTGTGATTTTGGTTTGATCTGATTCCTCCCTTTCTTTGAACCTTAAAAAAGCTGAGGATTTGCGCCCTTTTCCTTTCTTGTACTTTTCCCCACAATCTGAAAGCTTCTTATTTGATATTGATCTTTCAATCCCCAAGCTAAAGTTAAGCACTTCAGACTTACTTGGAGATAGAGAAGGTGTCTCTGATTCTTCTAGTTGATCATATCCATTCAAATTGGAACATGACTTCTCCTTATCCAAAGCCTCTAAGAGTGACAATCCTTCCAAGTCCTCAAACCTTTCCTCTTCCTCTAGGAAATCTGGATCCAAGAGTTTTCCTACAAAGGAGAGCTTACTCTTCTCTTTCTCATTATCCTTTTCTAAAAACGTGTTGTTCTCTACCATTCCAAAGAGCTCATATACTGCCTTAAGTCTAGGTGAGAGAGGTGGGCTTTGGGCTTTCTCCTCTGAATTTTTGATCAACATATTCTCTTCCCCTAGCCTTCCATTACTATTTTTCCAATTTTTATTAGTAAGTGGAAATAACCCCCCCTTGATATCCTCCACTAGAGTGTTGTTGTCCACTAATCCAAGCTCTTTTAAGTTTGGTGGCTTCTGATTGCTGATCTTCTTAGAAGGATAATATTCCAATTTGGATTCGTTACCTTTATTCTCCCCCCCAATTGACCCTACAATTTTCCTTGTTCTCAACTACTTATGGTTGTCTTTAAAAGGTGCAGAATGAGATCTTGATTCCATTTCTTTCTCCATTAGTCTTGCCGACTTCCTGCAACTGATATTGAGGCTGCTTGTGTGCGACATGTCAAAATGCAAATTTTGTCCCATTTCCAAATCCAATTTGTCTTTCATGCCCATACTCCTAATTTGCTTTTGGGGGGACAATTCATTGGTTTCCCTTATGGTTTGCTGATTTACCATAATGTGACTCATCATCTACTTTGCTCAGTTGGTTCTCCTTTAGACTTTCCCCACTAACCTTATGCTGAGTATCAAAAATCAGTTATGGTAGAATAAGGCTCTTGGGGCTAAGCTATTCTGAAAAATACACAAGGAACAACACCTCAAATGGGTTAGGATCATTAGAAGCAAATACCTCACTAACTTAAATAGTGAAGAGGCATTAAGAGTCACAAATTTTCCTAAGGGGTCCCGTATTTGGAACTTTATTGCTAAATCTATTGATATTATTCTTAATCATATATCATGGAATGTAAAGGATGGGAAGAAAGCATTATTTTGGAATGACTCATGGGGAGGTTACCCTATTATTAGTAATTTGATGGACACGGACAGAATTAGCCAAATTTGTTCAGAAAAATGGGGTATTCATGTAAGTGATTACATTATTTTATCAGACAATAACCAAGCTTGCAAATGGGAGTGGAAACAATTTGAAGACCTTGACATTCCATTGGTGGAGATTAATAACCTTTGACTAGTATTAAATGACAGATTTATTTTGTTTAAACAGGGAGGGGACGAGATTATTTGGAATGGATCAAAATCATGCTGGTATAATGTGTGGGATGGCTATAAAATAGCATCTGGGCAGCAAGAAAGAACCAAAACCCAGTTACCTATTCAATTATGCTGGAATAGAGTGTGCATGCCAAAGGCTGGCATCTTCACATGGGTGGCTTTGCAAGGTAGAATTTTGAGAGCATATTGGTTTAAAAGAATTGGATATCAGGGCCCTTCAAGATGCTCACTATGTTACAATAGTGAGGAGAATGTCAACCATTTGCTTCTAACATGCCCCTTTTCCCTTGAATGCTGGCAATGGCTTTGTGCTAAACTTGGTTGGATATCAGCATTGCCAAATGATATATTCGCACTATTCAAATCTTGGCCAATTCTTTTTAGGGACAGCTTGTGTGGAAATCTTTGGATCATTTCTCCTTCAATTTTGATATGGGAACTATGGAAGGAGAGAAATAGGAGAGTATTCCAAGGGAAATCCATGGAGATAGAAATGCTTATGATTAAGATTGAAGTTGTCATTATGGAAACAATGAACTCAAGAATTCATGCCCAAAGCAAAAAAACAAAATCTTATATAGGCTGGGATGATAGTATGTTCAAGAATTGGTTTGGTCTAGAAACTCCTCAAGTTATTGGGAAAGGGTGTCAAGTCAGCAAACAAAATAGAGCAAATTGTAAATGGAGACCTCCAAATATTGGATGGTTCAAACTAAATTTTGATGGAGCGTCTAGAGGGAATCCAGGTCCATCAGGAGCAGGTGGTGTGATTCACTCTTGGCAGGGAAAAACTATTGCAAGATATTCAAAACCATTGGAGATTGATACAAACAACATGGCATAATTTAAGACTCTAGTATTAGGGCTATCCCTTTGCATAGAGTTTAACTTGGCAAAGGTAGAAATTGAAGGGGATTCGGCTATTGTGGTAAATGCGTTAACAACTAAGAAAGTGTTGAGTTGGAAATTACAATCTTTACTAGATTCAGCAATAAACCTGATGGATAAGTTTGAAAATGTAACGATTAACCATATTTATAGAGAAGGAAATACAATGGAAGATGCATTGGCAAATATGGGAGCTGATGGAACGATACTTAAACAGATAACTCCATGAGGAGCAAGGCTTTATGTGGCTAAGGCTTTTAAGGACATCCGAGAGGAAGAGGAGAGAGTCATTTATGATTCTAAGAGTGGAGAGTCAAGTAAGAAGGAAGTGAAGGAAACAAGGGCTTCTACAAACACCATTTGCAAAGAGGTCCACATTGCAGAATTGGTTTCACTCTGTATGTATTTTTTCAATGAAAAAATGCATTGCTCACGTGGTGCCCTCATCTGGCTTTATAATGGAGACCACGTTCCAAATTTCTTCAAAAATCAGGGAGTGCTGAAAGGTTTCCACGGAATGACAGTCAAAGTGTGCTGGAAGGTTGTCACAGAAAGTCAGTCAGTGAGTGCTGGAAGGTTGCCATAGAAATAGTCAAATGGTGCTGGAAGGTTGTCGCTGAAAGTTAGTCAGTTCCATGATCAGCTTGACTCACACTGGTCTGTGGTTGAAGTTGTTGTTTAGTATTTGAACTCCCATTTAGTTCATCGATTCTATCTACAAAGAGTTGATCAGGAGGCTCATCAGTATTGTTGAAATTGCTTAATACACTATGGGGTTCATCTTCCCCGTACATGTGCTGAGAAACTGTTTGCATTGAAGGAAAGGCAGAAGTGTATTGAGGAATAACTTTATTTCTTGTCATGGCTGCTTTAAAAATGCCTTCCCTGCTGTCATCTTGCAGATTCAAATGGTCCATGGTCCTTGTATACAATGTTACTGGTTTATTCCCAGCATCGTGATGCTTTCTCTGTTGCATAATGGCTTCAATTGACAAAGGCGCGGTAGAGGATGAGGTTGATGCACCATCTTCACAAGAGCAGGTCACCCGTTGTGATTCAACATTAACTATACCTGTGTTGTTCCTCCTCTTCTTCTTTACAGGATCCATGCTTGCTTAGCTGATTTTGCGGGTTGAAAATAGTTTGGTCACACTTCCTATGCATTTGAGGCCTGAAGAATTCTCATTTGTGGAGTTACTAAGAGCAGGAGAAGTTTATGTCATGATTCTGTTTGTTTTATCTTCTGTTGAGGCTTCAAGTCTTGTAAACCCTTATACTTTTAATTTCAATACAATCTTTTTGGCTTTGACCCCTTATTTATCAAAAAAAAAAAACCATTTGGACAAACAATGCATTAGGAAGCCCACTGCAAGAGAGTTCCGGAATTGGGTCCCAAAGAACCAACCCAATATGGAAGTGGGCAACGTTGCATTAGCAGGGTAATGAACAATTTGATGACAGAGCTAATGGAAAGATACCTAGTTTGACTGAAAGTGTCCTTGCAATTTAGCCATCATCCCTTTTGTTCCCCACCCCTCAAATGTGGAAGAATTGAAGACGCAAGATGAGGATCAAAGATTCTATAATTGGTTTTTGCATTCAAATAATTAATGTCTACAGAAGAGAACTGCTTATTTTTAGATTGAATTCCACCCTTGGTTTCAGATTCTACTCCTGGTTTATCAATATCAATCTTATCGGCCCGTCTATCTTGTAAACTACTCAAGTCCAGCTCATCAACTTGTTTTGTGCTGGTTTAGATCTTTTGATCAGAGGCTTCCATATATTTAAATGGAATCCCATTTTTAATTTTATCTCCTAGCTGGTCACACTGAATCTTGATTTCCTGTCTTTCAAAGTTGTTCATGCGGTTTGCACTAATTTGCAGAGAAATGAATGCACTTTCATCAGATATCTTTGTTCCATTATCATTTGGTTGATTAGCAGAAGTAGAATATTTTTGTTTGGCGTCTTTGGGAAGATATTTGTGATCTTTACTAGTTACTTGTGCGCTAGATAACGACACTTTTGTCATCCAACTGGTTTGCAAGAAAAGAACCAATTGGATCCCATGCAACTCCTTTGACAAGGCTTGTGTGACCCTTTAAAAGAACAATAGATGTTGTATCACTCATATTCCATATATGAACTGTATCATCCAAGCTACAACTGGCTAGCATTGAATCTGTTGGAATACTGTTTATTTGGCTACGTAGATGAGGTAGATGAGGTAGGTAAAATATTAATAATAGAATTCTCTACGCACTCTATCCTCCAGCTTCTCTCGAAGCTTCTGCCTTCCAGATTGTTCCAGCATCGACCTCCATCTTCTATGTGTCTGTTATCTTCTAGAGATCTCCTTGAGATCTATAAATACAGCATTCCCCTCTCAAATACAAGTGGAAGAAAATAGTTGTATGCTGCTGCATAATAAATAAATACTCTATTTTTTTCTGTGTGCAAATATAATATATTTTGTGTCTTTTTTCTGCTCTGTTTTCATATCTCTGTTTTTTAAGTTTATCATGGTATCAGAGCTAATGTTAAATCTTGGGCAGTGGTGTGGAAATTTTGTAGCATGAAATCTTGTTTGTGCAGGTTGCAACTCAGCTGTGAGCAGCTCCAACATCTCTGTGGCAAGTGAAACAATACTGCAGCAAAGGAAAGAGTGTCTACACAGAAAATTGGTGAGAAATTTTCAATTTGGGTGTTAAAGACTTTGAAGTCTCTTTCATTCTCATCCAAAAAGGAGGGAATTTCACATAATGGATTCTTTTAGTATTCTATTGCCCACAGTTAAATTAAATGGAAAGAATTACTATGATTGGGTGTCTCGTTTGGAGATTTTTCTAACACTTAGAAATTGCTATGAAATTGTTAATGGCAGTGAACAAAGACCAGCAAGTGTTGGAAAAGAGCAAGAAGATTGGGATAAAAGCGATAAACAGGTAGCAGCATGGATCAAATTTACTCTCTCAGATGAAGTGCTTCCAGAAGTTCGCAATGAGAGAAGTGGAGTCAAAGTATGGGGTATTTTGAAAAATACATATGAAAATTCAGGGGATGTATGGATTTTAACTCTTACCACAAAATTGTACAACATGAAATTATCAAATTCACAAGAGCTAGTTCCTCATTTAAGTAAATTAAAGGAAAAGAAAAATGAGCTTGCATCTCGTGGAAAGAATGTAGATGATAAAGATTTTGTGCAAATAATAAAACAAAGTCTTCCAGGATCTTATCAATCATTTATAAGAGAACTAGATACTGCAGATAAATTAACAAGTATTAAATCTGAAGAGTTATGTGCTAAGCTAGTGCAAGAAGAAAAGTGTCAAATTAAAGAAAGAGAATCATTTAGTGATGAATCTCGAGCATTTATAATGAAAGGAAAACAATGTTACAAAAAGTCACAAGACAATCAATCTAGAGAAAGGAATTGGAAGTATGAGAATAAAAATGTTCCATCTAAGGATTATAATAAAAGCAAATGGAAATGTAATTATTGTGGGAAAATGGGTCATAAAGCAAATGAATGTTTCAAAAGAGATAGAGATATAGAGAAGAAGAAAAATAAGTATACAAGAGTTGTTGATTCTAAAAGAAATGCTTTTTGTGTTGCACTTAAAGAAAACAATTCTTTTAAGGATGAATGGGTTATCGTTTTTGGTGCTACACAACATATGTTTCACAGTAAGGAACAGTTTGAATCATTAAATGAGAGTAATACAAAAAGATATATTTGGGAAATAATAGTGCTTTAGAAGTTAAAGGGACTGGAAATGTTAAAGTTGATAATGGTGTGTTCAAAAATGTGAAGCTAGTTCCTGAATTAAAAAAAAAATCTACTTTCTGTGTCTCAGATTGCAAATCAAGGATATAAAATAGAGTTCTACAATGACAAATGTTTAATCAAGGATGTGAGTAATAATTACAAAGTGATTGGAATTGGTACAATGGAAAATGGGTTATATAAATTCAAAGAATTCACTTCTAAATGTGGAGATGAGAATATGTGTGCTATTGCCAAATATGATGATGTGAGTAGGTTATGGCATGAGCGTATGGGACATATCAACTATCAAAGTCTCGAGCTTATGGAGAAACTATATATGGTGCATGGGCTTCCAAAAATCTCATCAAGTCACAAGGTGTGCGAAGGATGTGCTATGGGAAAACAACAAGTGGAAAGTTTCCCACAAGGTAAATCATGGAGAGCAAAAACTCCTCTACATTTGGTTCATAGTGATGTAATGGGTCTTTTAAAACACCATCACTTGCAGGATCAAGGTATGCTCTCACCTTTATTGATGATTATACTAGAAGAATTTGGGTATATTTTCTAAAAAGGAAGGATGAAGTGTTTGATAAGTTTAAAGAGTTCAAGACATTAACTGAAAATCAAAGTGGAAGATCTCTAAAGATAATAAGAACAGGTAGAGGAATGAAATATATGAACAAAGCTTAGATTTTTGTAAACAACATGGTATTAAAAAGAAATCAACTGTCTCCTACTCACCCCAACAAAATGGGGTTGCCGAAAGAAAAAATAGAACTATAATAGAAATGGCTAGATGCATGCTTCACTCTAGAAATATAGAAGTTAAATTTTGGGCTGAAGCAATTTGTACTGCAGTTTATATCTTGAATAGAACACTTACAAAAGAAGTTTTGAACATAACCCCAGAAGAGGCATGGAGTGGAAGAAAGCCTACAGTATCTCATTTTAGAGTCTTTGGTTGTAATGCATATGCACACATTCCTGATGAAAGAAGGAACAAACTTGAAAAGAAAAGTGAGAAGTGCATAATGGTTGGGTATAGTGAGGAAACAAAGGGCTATAGGTTATATAATCCTAAAACAAATGAAATTCATATTAAAAGGAATGTATGGTTTGATGAAGATATTGAGAGTGAAAATTCTCCTACATTATCTTACTTTCCAATATTGATTGATGAAGATAAGCCTACTAATGATCCAAATCAAGGTGTGCAATCTTCTGCAGGAGGAGAAGGAACACAAGTTGAAGCATCAAGTGAAAGTGATGGTGAAGACACACAAAAGACTAGAAGCATCCATGAAATCTACCAAGAAGGACCTAGAAATATGTTTGCTAACTATGCTCTCATGACTAGGGTGATGCAGGTGGACACTCCAAGTACATATAAGGAAGCAAAAAGAAAAGAAGAATGGGAGGTAGCAATGCAAGACAAATACAATTCTTTGATGAAAAATGGAACTTGGGAATTGACAACACTTCCAAAAGGAAAAAATGTGGTTGGTTGCAAGTGGACCTACCGAATGAAGTTCACATCAGATGGAGCTATTGAAAAACACAAAGTGAGGCTAGTGGCTAAAGGTTTCTCACAAATAGAAGGTATTGATTATACTGAAACCTTTGCTCTAGTTGCTAAAATGAGTTCAATTCGTACAATAGTTGCTCTAGCTGCAATATCTGGTTGGAAAATCTTTCAAATGGATGTAAAAAGTGCATTTCTACATGGTGATCTAAAAGAAGAAATTTCCATGCAACAACCACCAGGATTTGTTAAAAATGGTGAAGAACATCTAGTGTGTAGATTAAAAAAATCACTATATGGTCTTAAACACGCTCCAAGGGCATGGTACTCTAAAATAAATGAATACTTTATAGGTGCAGAATTTAAAAGAAGTAAAGCTGATCCAAATGTGTATGTAAAACATATATTGATGGTCAAATTGTTATTATCGTGATATATGTAGATGATTTGATCATTACAGGAGATCACACAGAATGTATTGAAAGTACCAAGGAACAACTTAAACAATCTTTTGAAATCACTAATCTAGGATTAATGCACTATTTCCTAGGCATGCAAGTATGGCAAGAAGAAGAAAGGATCATGCTTTCTCAAACAAAATATGCTCTTGATGTATTGAAAAAATTTAATATGAGTGATTGTAAACCATCTAATACACCATGCGAAGTGGGATTAAAACTGAGTGCTAATTCTACACAAAAGAAGGTGGATGGAAAATTATATAGACAACTTGTTGGGAGTCTTTTGTATCTTACTATAACTAGACCAGATATTGCATATGCAGTTGGTATTGTATCCAGGTACATGGAAGATCCACACATTGAACATTGGAAAGCAACTAAAAGAATATTAAAATACATTAAGGGTACTTATCAGCTTGGCATTGAATATAAATATGGAGAGCCTACTCTAGTTGGGTACACAGATTCTGATTATGCAGGTGATATTGATGACCGAAAATCAACCTCAGGATACATCTTTCAACTTGGATCGGGACCCATTTCTTGGAGCAGCAAGAAGCAAACAACAGTGTCACTATCATCTACAGAGGCTGAATATATTGGTTCATCAAAGGCATCTTAAGAAGCATTATGGCTTAGAAGATTACTTGAAGACACATGCCATCCACAACAATCTCCTACTATGATATTTTGTGATAATCAAAGCACTATCAAACTAGCGAAAAATCATGTATATCATGCCAGATCTAAACATATAGAAGTACATCATCATTTTGTTCGTGATTTGATTGAAAGTCAAGTAATAGAGCTACAATTCTGTGGAACAGAAGATCAACTCGCTGATATATTTACAAAAGCATTGTCTATTGTAAAATTTGTAAAACTTAGAGACTTGTTACAGCCCAAGACAGTTCCTCTTCTCTCCAAATAAACATTATGGGGGGTGTTGGAATACTGTTTATTTGTCTACGTAGATGAGGTAGATGAGGTAGGTAAAATATTAATAATAGAATTCTATACGCACTCTATCCTCCAGCTTCTCTCGAAGCTTCTGCCTTCCAGATAGTTCCAGCATCGACCTCCATCTTCTATGTGTCTGTTATCTTCTAGAGATCTCCTTGAGATCTATAAATACAACATTCCCCTGTCAAATACAAGTGGAAGAAAATAGCTGTATGCTGCTGCATATTAAATAAATACTCTGTTTTTTTCTGTGTGCAAATATAATATATTTTGTGTCTTTTTTCTGCTCTGTTTTCATATGCTTTGTTTTTTTAGTTTATCAGAATCATTTGGAGACTAGTTGAGATCCACCGCATTTGCAGTCTAGCCTCGCAACGTCATCGTGCAACTTTCCAGTTCTCAACCATCTGGAGGTTCTCCACTCCAAAATTTTGTAGTGCTAGACCCAACTTTCTTTTTGTGGATGAGAATTGCCCTATCATCAAAACTTGAAACTATGTGCTGACCATCTTTAGCCCATCTCACACAATTAGCAGAACCAAAGAGTGGCAAACAATCTGCGACCTGCTTATCATTATCAACTTCTTTTGCCATCGGCTTCATGCTCCAAAAATGCGAACCTTCTTGCCTGTGATAACTCGATCTTTGTGGGGATAAGCAAGCGTTACCACCCAATTGTCAATGTCTCTTCTCTCCTCTACCTGGTTGTTTAATATTATTGGAAATCGTTGCCTCCACAAATAGTTGGTATTATAGTGTATAATTCAACAGACTGAAATGATATAGTTGGTATTATAATGTATAATTCAGCAGACTGAAATCATAAGTTGTACATCGACCCTGTAAACATCAAATTTTGTGTCTAAAAATTATGAATATGCAGGCACTCATGCAATTCCATGCTTCATGTCACACTGTAATGGAATTCGATTTCAAACAAAATAGAGATTTTCTTATTGTCCTCCTCCTACACTTAAAGATTATTCTTATAGGATCCTTCTACAACCAATTACTGCTGAATCAACCAACTGTGAGCACACGGAAAGTCAACAGATTGTACAAAATCTTGATTGTACTTCCTGTAGAGAAGATCAATAATTTCTTGACACACATTTAGATAGAAAGAATGCAATATAGACCAATGCCCTGCCCCTTTCTCTGCCAAAATGCATAGAATGGTATAAAATCATTGCAATAGACCATAGACCAATTCATATTCACTAGATGGCAGAACTGAGATGGCCTTTCTCAGGGAGGACTAAAGAAATCTCTCTAAGAGCTTATAATATGTCTATGGACGCCCATCATTCTTATCCCTAGTACCACGCTCCTCAGTAATATATTCTAGCTCCTCTTCATTTTCCCTTTTACCTGTTTGCTTCTTCCAATAAGTTACCAGGTTCTTCAGCCTGGGAACTCCATTTGGGGTGACATCTTCGCTTGCATCATTTATAATTGAACGCACTTGAGTCACATAGGTAAGTGAATTATTGGTCTCATCCAAATTAGATTTTGCTGGAGAAGGTTCTAGGATTGACACAGATGCAATGGATGACAATGACAGAGCAAATAAGCACCAAAGAGATTCCATGGTTGATAGGGTTTTCCCCATCGTAGAGTAATGGAAACTAGGGTTGAAGGTGATAGCCAATTGGTTGAGAGAGCTCTAAATAAAAAAATGAGCACTATGAGTGCATAGAATTTATAATAGATTTTGATTTGAAAGGAAAGTCATTGTTGGATGGTGAGTTTGATGAACAACTTTACATTGAAGCCAAAAAGTGCCTATTGTTGCCAACATTACTAGAATTGCCTTCTCCATGCCTCAAAGAATTGGAAGAGATTCTTCTACTAATGTTCTTAAAGATGAGAACAATGCACTTAGTTTTGGTGCTAGAAAAACATCTCAATTGCATAAAGGATTTCAAAAGGAATCTTACTTACTATCCAAACAAGATTTATCGTCAATCGACCAACTAAGAAAACTATTTTATAAAATTAAACAATTAGATGGTATTGCACAGATTTGTTGCATGAAGAGGAGTCATTTGAATTCAATACCATATTTGTTAGTGGAGATTGCCGGATTCAAAAGTTTGACATGGACAATACTATTAATAATTATATATATTTGCAAATTATGGAATCCCAAATAATAACTAGGTGTTTGATATAATCGAGAAGGATGGGGAAATGTGAAGTATAAATGTGAACAAACAATATGAATTGGGTAGAAAAGAGATTGATCAGTTTTATGTAGAGTCTAAATGTTTCATCTGCAGGGGTTTTGAAGATTGGTTATCACAGGATATGATGTGGTGCCAGTGTATAGATTTACAACAATTGCTTACAAATTATGGTCTCTACGTTTGATACCTCTATACATTATGGGGATGCTCTATTTTGCTACCTTTGGAGCCAAAAACCAATTTGAGTTTGAGGCACATATCCAAGCAGTACCATACTGACAGCAGGAGCCCAAGCAGTACCATACTGATAGTAGGAACCCAAGCCCAGCATGATGTTGTCCTTCAAACCGCATAACTGGTAACAATGTCGATGGATGTGGAAAGCTTTTCTTAGAGTGTTCCACAGACATGCAATTTGTTCATATGATAGCCTGAGATTGTTCATGAATAGGAAAATATTCTTGCCATTTCTTAAGGTAGTAGTAGTGTTTCAAATCGTCATTTCATCATCTCTAGTGACTGCTAAACTAGGAGTACTTTTAGTGGCACCTCCATAGTCAGCAAGCTTGACCAAACCCTATTTTTCTATCTAGATGTCTACACCCTCCATATCTTTATGGATAGATAACACCATTCTCATGAAGACATACTAGACTTTCTAACACCTGTGAAATGTAGACTACCACAATAGATTGATGAAACACTCCAAATTTACGGCGCTTCACTATGCTCAAGAAGCAAAAGAAGACAAAGAAATAGGGATAGCCAAATCAAAATGGGTGAAAAGACCAGAGGCACACCAGTATAGACATCGATGTATCCTGGCTTGAGGTTTAGCTAATATGACTTTTCATAATAGGGGAAAAGTTAAAAAAAGTTTTAGTGCTCAAAAATACTAGAAACAAGGTGAGAGTCCTCATTTGGGTTATTCCAAACAACCTTTAAATGGAACTAATAATGAGGTTAAGTTTGGTTTACTCTATGAAGGCCTCAACATCCTTGAATAGAAAAATATGTGGGTGTTGGACACTAGAGCCTAAAGTTTGGTGTAGGAAATCGGAGAAGAATTTCCAGAGCTACGGAAAAGTATTGAGCAGAGATTGAAGACGATTAGGTGTTAGATCCTGGAGCTAGATGCTTTTATATTGTGAAGAGACAAGATGAAGTACGAGATGAAGCTAGAGCCATTCATCAAATGTTTTTGGATGAATTAAATGGAGTTGATTCTATCATTGAAGAATTTCTTCACAGTTTAGATTTGCTAGAAAACACTTTGCAAGTGAAAGCTAAAACGAAACACCATGTACATTGGTGGGATGGCTGGAAAAATGAGAAAGAGACGGCTGAAGAGACTATGGAGTTTTCCTTCCAAGATGAGGAGGATGCCTCCAAGGAGAGGACGATGCAATCTGGCCCCAGACAAGTAAAGATGACCTCGAGGAAGAGGCCAAAAATCGAAAGACATAAATGGTTTATGATAATCCATTATTTGAGGCCGAGGCAAAAATGGTTTACGATAATCCATTATCCGAGTCCCAGGTATATGGTATAGAGGAAGAGTGGAATGGATTGAGAAGAAGTTGCAATAGTGGAGGTAAAATTTGATTTTGATAAATGTTGTTATGAAGATTAATGTGAGTATAATGCAACTGCAACAAAAGAGTGTCTGTTGAAGGACATAGTAGAAAGTTAAGGGGATGATTTATTGCTGCGGATGGAAGTAGTTGGAAAAAAGTGGGTTGAGTTAATCTCAAGTGAGACGAAGGCTGCAAAAGAAGATGAGGTAGAATCGTATTTTTGATGTTTGCTTTGATAAAAAATTTATTGCAGCAGTATATTAATTTGATAAAGTTGAATTTGAAGAATTTTCTAGTAATGATTGGTATGTAGAGAAGGATTTGTACTGGTGGTGTACACAAAATATTTTGGATTGGGGCAATGGCCGAGGTGCAGATTTGATTCTGGTTGTGGGGGACGAAATGAAAAACTTAATTATTAAATCTGAAGTGCTTTGGAGGAGACTCATCCGAAGCATTCTTGAACAGAATTTGGTGAAGCTAAAATCTTCCTTGGGGTTGATATAAATGCCTGCAGTTGGGGATATCTCTGGGCAGCTATTTGGTCTTCAAGTGGGAGATTGTTGAGTTTGGTGAAGTCCAAATTACCAAGTTTCTCTCACATATTCGAAAAGGATGCCTTTTCCAACTGACTTCTTTTGCATGTATTCGCAAAATTAGAAGTTGTCCTTTTTGATGGATTTTTCCAATTATTGGAGTGGAGACTATTTTATAAATATAGTTGCTGGTTGAATATGTAATTTTAATTTAGAATTAATAAAGGAGATTCCCCCGCTTTTAGAGTGGATGTAGGTAATTTCCGAACCACTATAAAATTTGTGTCTCGTGTCTTGTTCTTTAAATTTTCTATTTTTCTATTTTGTTTCTTTACTTGTTTTAATATTAAGAGAATCAACCAACTATGAGCACACGGAAAAGCAACAGTTTATACAAAATCTTGATTGTACTTCCTGTAGAGAAAATCATTAATTTCTTGACACACATTTAGATAGAAAGAATGCAACAGAGACCAATGCCCTGCCCCTTTCTCTGCAAAGATGCTTAGAATGGTGTAATCTCATTGCAATAGACCAATTCATATTTACCACACGGCAGAACTGAGATGACCTTCCTCGAGGAGGACCAAAGAAATATCTCTTAAAAGTTTATGATATGTCTATGGACGTCCATAATTCTTATCTCTAGTACCGTGCTCCTTAGTAATATCTTCTAGCTCCTCTTCATTTTCCCTTTTACCTGCCTGCTTCTTCCAATAAGTTACCAGGTTCTTCAACCCGGAAACTTCTTTTGGGGTGACATCTTTGATTGCATCATTTATAATTGAACGTACTGGAGTCACATAGGTAAGTGAATTATTGGTCTTGTCCAAATTAGATTTTGCTTGAGAAGGTTTTAGGATTGGAAAAGATGCAATGGATGACAATGACAGAGCACATAAGCACCAAAGAGATGCCATAGTTGATTGGGTTTTCCCCATCGTAGAGTAATGGAAACTAGGGTTGAAGGTGATAGCCAATTAGTTGAGAGAGCTCTAAATAAAAAAAATGAGTACTATGAGCCTAGAATGTATAATTGATTTTGATTTGAAAAGAATGTTATAGTTGGATGGTGACTTTGATGAGAAAATTTACATTGAAGCCAAAAAGTGTCTATTGTTGCCAACATTACCAGAATTGTCTTCTCCACGCCTCGGAGAATTGGAAGAGATTCTTGTACTAATGTTCCTAAAAGTGAGAACAATGCACTTATTTTTGGTACCAAAAAAAACATCTCAATTGCAGAAAGGATTTCAAAAGGAATCTTACATACAATCCAAAAAAGATTTATCGTCAATCGAGCAACCAAGAAAACTATTTTATAAAATTAAATAATTAGATGTGTATTGCGCAGATTTGTTTGCACGAAGAGGAGTCATTTGAATTCAATACCACATTTACCAGTGGAGATTGCCGGATTGAAAAGTTCGATATGAACAATACTATTAATAACTATATATATTTGCAAATTGTGGTATCCCAAATAATAACTAGGCGTTTGATATGATCGGGAAGGACGAGGAAATGTGAAATATAAATGTGAACAAACAATATGAACTGGGTAGAAAGGAGATTGATCGGTTTTATGTAGAGTCTAAATGTTTCATCTTCAGGGGTTTTGAAGATTGGTTATCGCAGGATATGATGTGGTTCTAGTGTCCAGATTTACAACAATTGCTTCCAAATTATGTGGAGATGCTCTGTTTTGATACCATTGGGGCCAAAACCAGGTTGAGTTTGAGGCACATATCCAAGCAGTACCATACTGACAGCGGGAGCCCAAACCCAGCATGATGCTGTCCTCCAAACCGCAAAACTGGTAACAATGTCAATGCATGTGGAAATCTTTTCTTGGAGTGTTCCAGACATTTAATTTTTTCATATGATAGCCTGGGATTGTTCATGAATAGAAAAAGGATTCTTACCATTTCTTAAGGTAGTAGCAGTGTTTGAAATCTTCATTTCATCATCTCTAGAGTGACTGCTAAACTAGGAGTACTTTTAGTGGCGCCTCCATAGTCATCAAGCTTGACCAAACACTTTTATTGTGGAGATGTCTGCACCCTGATATCTTTATGGATAACACTTTCTCATGAAGACATACTAGTCTTTCTAACTCGTGTGAAATGTAGACTGCCACAAGAGATTCTTGAAACACTCCAAATTTATGGGGCTTAACCATGCTCAAGAAGCAAAAGAAGACAAAGAAATAGGGATAGCCTAATCAAAATGGGGGAAATGACCAGAGGCTCACTAGTATAGACATCGATGTACGTTTAGCCAATATGTCTCTTCATAACAGGGGAAAAGTTAAAAAAATTTAGTGCTAAAAAATACTGGAAACAAGGTCAGAGTCCTCATTTGGGTTATTCCAAACAACCTTTATGTGGAACTAATAATGAGGTTATATTTGGTTTGCCGCATGAAGGCCTCAACCTCTTTGAGTAGAAAAATATGTGGGTGTTGGACATTAAAGGGAATTCTCTAATTTGTATAAGCATAGTGATAGAATGAAATAATTAAAACTTTAATAAGGTAAAAAATCGGTGGATTTGATAGTATCATTTTGGATAGGTTGGATTTTTCTTTTTTATAAAGTAATATACAGAGAGATAAATATAATGATAAATCTAGTATTAAAATATGTTATTCATCAAATGGATGCAATGGTCATATCAAATTGAATTGAAAGTTGGCTTGGTTCGGGCAAGTTTTGGCCATTGACTGAATGTCTAAAATATGAACTCCATTTTCAGTAATTATGTGATTGATTTTGGACATTGACTGAATGTCTAAAATATAAGCTCCATTTTTAGTAATTATGTGATTGAGGCAATCCTAAAGATACCAAGTGGAAGTATATGATCAAACATCTATAATTTTTTGGGTGAGGCAGTGCTTTAAAAATGATGTTGAATCAATTCTATACAATTATGGAAGAAAAAAGTTTCTAAAAAGAACATCCATGTAGTTTTCCACAAGAGGATTTGACCATTCACTTTGGGTGCTTTTTCATTATCTTTGTGCCTATGACTAATTGGGTGATACTAGCAACAATGGGGTGAAAACTATTTGGCATAGGAAATGTGCATGATAATGTCAACCTAGAAATCTTTGTGATGAGTTGCATCGATGTGTTGGGTAGAAATATGTTAAGTGGTCACATAATCGGATTACATAAGAAAATTGTGACCGCGATCTCTGATTATGATTGGAAGGTCACATCACATGATATCAAGAGAATTTTCCGAAGATAATTTAAACACAATGTAGACTTGAGATGCTACTTGAAACTATTCTCCAAGAAGGTCTTTAGGTGCAATTTTAGACCTTTAGAAAGTTCATTGCTAAAAATTCCGGTCTCCTTTCTCCCAAACAAATGGATTGTTTGGAGGAATAAGTGAAGGTTTATT
>VDFB02168730.1:0-11114 GCA_007258455.2 Sequoia sempervirens
GATGATCAAAACATCAATGGAGTTTAGCTAATATGCAACATATAGGAGTGATGCTAGTAATATGAACAATTCCAAAATCCTCAATCCGTATTCATTACAAGGCCCAAAAAAATGAATCCTCCAAATTTTTGACACCCTGTTGGTTTTTAACACCCATATATAAACACACTTTTGCAATAGATTGAGGGATATATAAATTTTAAATTTTAATTTTTTTGAATGACAATAATGAATAGAGTTAAGTGTTAAACAATGGCAAGAATGAACACAACAGAGAGATAGAGAGGAAATACAAATGAATGATGGAGTGAAAAAGGGTTGTGCACATGGTCTACATTGCTCACTTATTGAAAAATACAAGAATGGTAGAATACAATTGTAGTTGCACGTGGTCTTCACTATAGTACCATTGTAAACACCACTATGAGAAAAACAAATGAATGGAGAGAGATTAGAAAGAGGTCCAAGAAGAAACCTACTTTGATACCATATTGAAATGAGAGTGAAAAAATGAGATTGCTCTCAAATTAAAAATCAGTCATTCACATTACTCAAAAATCCATTACATAGTATTGCCTTTATAAGGCTATTATTCCTATATAAAAATAGTTACAGGAATATAACTTCCAAAAAAAAAAATTATTTATTAAATTAACAATTGCATATTAATTTATTTATTTAACAATATATGTCAAGTACTAAATTCTAATATAATTCTACATCACAACACTAGCTCAACAACATGCTTGATGCATTATGCCTTTGACATGATGATGGATCTTGAATTGCTACAAAAAATGATGGATAAATCTACCCTTAAATGCCTTAGAAAACATTCTTGAATTTCCTTGAATACTCTTGTAATAACAAACTTGATATTATGAATGCTCTCTTGAAAGTCTTAGGTGAAAATGAGTGAAATAACCTTGTATTTAAATTTGTTTATGCCAAATTTCCCAAAATTGCAACACAACAAGTTGACATCAGATCTAGGAAGATAAAATCCTGCCAAGATTTGAATTTAAATTAGGTCTTGATTAGAGTGGGACTCATATTCCCCAAGTGGCATATGAGTCCTAGTGGCTCAAAAATGGGCCATAAACTCCAATATAGGTCTTGTTTAATGTGAAACTTGAAACTAGGTCCCGAGACCTAGGTGGGACTCATATGCCCAAGGTGTTGTATGAGTCCCATACTACTAAATCTAGAACATATGACCCAAAACATTGAACTATGATTGGTTATTTGTTAATTGTCGCAATTATCTCTGGAAAAATGCATTTAATAAGGTTTGACATTGCTAAATAGTGCCAATCAAGGTATAAATAAGCCCAATTAATTAATAAAACCCTATATTAGTGTGAAAGTGTTAGGATACACTTTACAACACCCTAAATAAGGCACCATTAGCTCTATTTAGTTTAGAAGGGGCCCTAAACTCAATGTGAATCTGTAAAACACATTACAACACTATATCAAGGCAACATTAGGCTTAATTTAATATTAATTATTCCCTCATTAAGTGTGAAAATGTAAAGGGTGACATTTTATGTCACTATATTTAGAGCCCACTTTAGTGAGAGGAGGAACTTGCTTCAAACTCACACTAAAGTAGACATTCAAGAGGGGTCCAAGTTGTGGACACCGATTTTGGCATCCAAGGTTCTCTAACACTTCTAACATTTTTCACCTAAAAGGAGAGAGGTGGGCCAAAATGTGCAATGTCCCCACTCGAAACTAATGTAAGTATCAATGAAATGTGCCTAAATGCAATAAACTGATAAGGGAAATGGATTATTAATGTAAAACCTAAGAAAAGTAAGATGTTTGAAAATACATTGTGATATGTAAAATGACCTAAGAATGCAAACAAACAATAATATAAATGAATAATACTAGAGAGATGCACTTGCAAACTAGAATTTGATGTAGAGAGGCTTTGGAATCCTCCAAAATTTTATGTTGAAACCAATTGGGACACTTATGCCAAGTTGGGTGACTTAGTCCTATTTAAGGGAGATTTTGGCAAAACAGGTTTTATCAAAAAGGGTATCCAGAAATACAAAAATCACTTTTCAAGCCTGGAAGTGAGACTAATTGACCATTGATTGTGACTTAGTCCACCTTCAACACTTAAGAATTTTGGGATAGGAATTTATAGCTCTTGTTCTACACTTCTCTTCTTGACAGATGTCGAGTTTTGATTATGCAAAAATCAGGTTGCAAGAGGTCTCCAAGCTTCTCTTAGGGTTTTTTTGACTTGAATGACTTTGATGGAATGATGACACCTTTTAACACCTTTCTCTTTGACAAATCTACATACAAGACCCACAAAACACACATGCAGAGAGGGGAAAAAGGGTTAAGGGTTAGTGAATAGGGGTTTTCCTTGGTCAAACCCTGATTTGGTAATCAAAACCCTTGAAAATGAAATGAAATAGAAAGAGAATGGTGAACGAACAACATGCAATGTTACAACTCACCAAACCCTTGATGTAGAAATCTAATGATATGCAAGTAGATGCTCCAATGTAGACTTGATAATGCTTAGAATGCTTGAGAATGATGAATTAGAGTATTAAGTAAATTAGGAGATTAGAAGATGCAAAATGAGGGAAAAACCCTTTATTTGTACTTGATTTTACAAAATTTCCTGAAAATAACACAGCACAGGCCGACCTCAAGGTTAAGAGAATAATATCTCGCTAGAAATTTAAAATAAATTTTATTTGTGTCGAGTGGGACTAAGTCACCCCAGGTGGTGACTTCGTCCCAACAGGGAAATTTTACTTGATGTCGAGAATTAAAGTGTATTTAATGATGTTTAATGGGATTATTCTCTGAAACACATTTAAGTAGGGCCGAAAAGTGCCTTAAGGGGTCATTTAAAAATAAGGGTTGAATTAGTGATGAAAAGCTTAGAAAATCATGATTTTTTTACAACTCTTTACAACGCTTTGCAATAAGGCTTGGTAAGTGCTAAAAAGAGGTTATTTAGGTGAATTATTATGAAAAGGTCCTAGAAAAGTGTGAAAGTGGGTTACAACACTTTTACAAGACATCATAGAGTTCTTAATGATTCACAAGGCTCCAAGACCTAATGTGAATGTGTTGAACACATTACAATATTAAATCTATTCAAAACTAGCCAAAATCCATAAGAAAAACCCAAATGAGCATAAAATTTTCCAAGTATCCATTTTTTTGTGACACATTTAGCCCCAAATTTAGTGAGAGGATGAACTTGCTTCAAACTCACACTAAAGTAGCCCAACATGCATATCAAGAGGGATCCAAATGCACCCATGCTGGTAAGATGAAACAACAACAATCAAGAGGGGTGATCAAGCCCCAGGATCAAGATCCATTGGTAAATGAAACATTAGCACAAAGGAACACACATGAAAATGATTGAAACAAATGAAAGTGAGAAAAGGAGAAGGAAAAAGAGAGTTAGATCAAGCTTCGATCATTTTTCTGTCTTGTGGATTAGATCTAGGTTTTTTGTTCAAAAAAAGAAATGTATACTCACTCTAAGGCTATGTAACTCATGTATGTCCATCATGTGAGAAGGACCAAAAGGTGGGGAACATACTCATGGCTGGTATGCAATCACATACACACATGTGGCTATGGGGAAATTCATGGCTTAGAATGGGCTTCCCACTCAACCATACCAAAGTTATACCTCCTAATAACTTCCACAAGGTGCCACAAAAGACAATGACATTTCGAGCATCATGAGACAAGCAAAACTTCATATGCTTGGAGCTCATGAACAAACGTGATGGCACCATAGGCATGCAAGCTATGTTATGCAAAATGAAACATGGAAAAGATGTTCAAAGGAGTCTTGCTTAGTTCATGTGAGGTATTTAACTTAGGAAACATTGTGTCTAATGTCTCCAACAGAGGACCAATCAAAGAATATAAGATTCAAAACTTAGGGGATGTAGTGTGTCACATCAAGCCACCAAAAGGAATGCAATATGCTAAGACAAATCATGCTCATGAAAGACACTACACCCAATTTCATCCACAAAGCGACAAAACACATTGTATGTAGTAACAAGGCTACACTAAGAATCAAGAAAAATGAAAAATGCAAAATAATAATGCCAATGTATGCCCCCACTTTAAAGGAATTTCTACACACTGTACTGTGAGCAATTACTTTAAAGTAGCTAATGAAAAATTCAAACAAGAGAGAAAGACATGAGAGCCAACTTGGAAATCCCTTACGCCAAGTCATATGTTTCCGAGTAAGGCTATTTCATGTGAATAAAATGAAAAAGAAAAGGAAGGGGTTTCCCCAAAAAGGAAAACACAAAACACATAAGGGATCTATGGACTTAGGGTTAGTATGTTCTTTCCTACAATGTTTTGTGTAGAGAGCTCAAAACTTTCATCATCCTCCAAATACATAGAACTAGAAGAATGGGAGACAAAGAGAGCAAAAAAAGAGAGAAAAATAAATATCATTTGAGTCAACATGGAAGAGACTTCAGAATGTCTCAGCAGCTACATCACCAAAAAGGGAAACACAAAGCGTCGAAAAATATTTTGGATCAACTTATAGAGAACATTGGATCCTCGAGATTCTTATCATCAGGATCAGGTCAACTCGAAAAGAACAATTGATCATTAAAGGGATTACGGGTTAAATAAGATAATGCCATAAATCATCGACAATCGACAGAATTTTCGTCCGCGTGAAACATCACATCATGGGGGAGCACGTTACACACATTCAATCACACAAAAGAAAAAGAAAAAGAACATGTAAAATAGGAGTAACGAAAATGCGAGTCAACCATCAAGCAAGTTATTCACCTCCCAATCTCAATCAGTATAAGCAAAAGGTAAATAATGCAGCTAAGGGACAATGAAAAATGCATGACTAGGACAAGGCTAACAACCTATTACCCAACTGAGTTCAAGGAAAGAATGAGCCAAGGTATGTGATGGGAAGGGTCATGTAATAGTGAGAAGGGAATATTATACAACTATTACATGAGGAGGTGTTTGAAAGTAGTTTAAGGAATTATTGGATAGCAATTATCACCATCAAAATGATACTTGCTCACTATTTCTTTCAATTGGAAACACTCATTACTTCTATGTCCAAGAACATAATGATATGCACAATGTGGAATGTTAGCATCTTTAGGATAGATCACCAACCTATTCATAGGTGGCAATAGTATGAGTCCTTTGTTAAAAGTGTTTTCAATTTACTTTTATATTCAGGTGGTGGACGAAGAGGAAACTTGAGTTTTTTGTAACTTGTAAGGTCTTTTACATTTGCTAGATTCACCCTTTTCTTGAATGGAAGGAGGAGGGCCCAAATTGATCCTTTCATCCTTGTCATTGTTATCAAGAAAGGGTTTCTCACGAGGCAAGGGGGAATTCAAATTAGGAGAAGAATCAAAGATCATCGTGCCATCATCATGAAGTCTCCAATATTCTCTAGGAGGCTTGGTGTCATGAGACTGATCATGATATACTAACCCATTGTGTTTTCATCTTTTGGATATTTCTCTAAGAGTTGATAAATGTCATGTTTAGTTGTTGTGTCACATCCTTGTTTGCACAAGATGATAAAATCTTTTCCATAGGTTTCCTCAAGGTTGATTGGAGTACTAGTGATTTTGTTATCATAGAATGGTTGAGGGATTTTTTGTTTAGAAGAACAAGGTTCACCTAAAGGAGGGAACTTAGGTCCTTCATTTGTTTTAGGATGTAAATAACCAAACATATCAGGAGGTGGTATTGTATGAAGTTCTTGTTGTTTCATAGATCGATAAAAGGATGCATTAGCTTCGAGGTTGTCAAGGCATTCATTAAGGAACTTATTCCTTTTCTCATCTTCTCCAATGATGTCATCACAAGGAGGACATTTCATGAGGATTTGAAGGAGCATGAGGAAACTTAATGTCATTAAGACCAGTTCCAAAGGAACAACTTGACATGTCAACTAAGGATTTTAATGACATCAAAATATTATTAAAACACATAGCCATGATGCAAATGAATGAAAGGAAACTAAGTGCAAGAAATGGAATAAAACAAAAAATGTGGAAATGGTAATAAAAATGCAATAACAGAAAATAGAAATACAAAAGATGATCTCGAAATGACAAAAAATACAGTGTAGAACGTCGAAGTGGACTAAGTCGCCCAGTGTGGTGAATTAGTCCCAATAGTGATTTTTTAAAGAATTTTCAAAAATTTTAAATGGAATTTTATGATTTTTAGATGTAGCTATAATATGAAAATGTAGAAATTTTGGAATTTTTAATGAAATGCAATACAAAAATTTAAGCTATATGAGCTTTTTCACTATTGATTTTTTTTTTAAAACCCTTGGATGCACATTAAACAATGAGAAACCTGATTCAATGATGATGTAAGCTATTCCTAGGATGTAAATGCACTTGAAATAAGAAATATAATGTTCTAAAGTCAGGTTCACAAAAAAAGTGGACACCAATTTTGGCATCTAAGCTTCTCTAACACTTCTAGGGTTTTTCACCTAAAAGGGGAGAGATGGGCCAAAATGTGGAAATTCCACACTTAAAACTAATGCAAATATGAATGAAATATGCCTAAATGAAATGTTCTAAATGTAATAAGATGATATGGGAAATGGATTATTAATATAAAACCTAAGAAATGCAAAATGTTTGAAAACACACTGCGATATGCAAATTGACCTAAGAATACAAAATAAAAAACATAAATGAATGAAACTGGAGAGGTGCACTTGTAAACTAGAATGTGATGTAGAGAGGATCTAAAATCCTGCATAATTTTCTATTGAAACCAACTGGGACACTTATGCCAAGTTGGGTGACTTAGTCTTGTTTCAGGGAGATTCTACCGGAACATGTTTTAGCCAAAAGGGTATCCAAAAATACAGAAATCACTTTTCAGGCCTAGCAGTGGGACTAATTCACCACTTATGGTGACTTAGTCCACCTTCAACTTTCAATAATTTCAGGACATGAATCTATAGCTCTCAGTTTGCACTTCTCTTCTTGATAGATTTCTAGTTCTGATTTTGCAGAAATCGGGTTGGACGACATTGCCAAGCTTCTCTTCGTGATTTTTTGACTTGACTGACTTTCACATAATGATGATACCTTTTCACACCTTTCTCTTTGAAAAATATACATACAAGACCAACAAAACACACATGCAAAGAGGGAAAAAGGGTTAAGGGTTAGTGAATAGGGGTTTTCCTTGGTCAAACCCCAATTTGGTAATCAAACCCTTGAAAATGAAATGAAATAGAAAGAGAATGATGAATAAACAACATGCAATGCTACAACTCACCAAACCATTGATGTAGAAATCTGAAGATATGCAAGTAGATGCTCCAATGTAGACTTGATAATGCCTAGAATGCTTGAGAATGATGAATTAGAGTATTAAGGAAATTAGGAGATTAGAAGATGAAAAATGAGGGAAAAACCCTTTATTTATACTCAATTTTGCAAAATTTATTGAAAATAACACATCATAGGCCAACCTTAAGGTTAAGAGAATAATATCCCATCAGAAATTTAAAATAACTTTGATTTTTGTGCCTAGTGGGATAAGTCACCCCAAGTGGTGGCTTGGTCCCACCAGGGCAATTTTATTGGGTGTTAATAATTAAAGTGTATTTAATTATGTTTGACAAGATTATTCTCTGAAACACACTTAAGTAGGTCCAAAAAGTGCATTAAGGGGACATTTAAACATAAGAAAGGATTGAATTAGTGATGAAAAGCCTAGAAAAGCATGAAATTTTCTTACAACTCTTTACAACACTTTGGAATAAGCCTTGGTAAGTGCTAAAAAGATGTTATTTGGTGAATTGTGATGAAAAAGTCCTAGAAAAGTGTGAAAGTGGGTTACAACACTTCACAACACTTTTACAAGACATCATAGAGTTCTTAATGATTCACAAGGGTCAAAGACCTAATGTGAATGTGTTGAGCACATTACAACATTAAATCTAGGAAAAACTAGCCAAAATCCATAAGAAAGACCCAAATGAGTGTAAAAATGTGCAATTATACATTTTTTTGTGACACACAAGTGTATCGATGCAGATGGTCTAGGATAAAAAAAGATCAAAGGCAGTCAAGCCCCTTGAATCTAGAATCCTACGTCAAACTAACATAAGCACAAAAGGACATGCACAAGGTGTATGGTATGCAACATCAAGATACACACATATACAATGTCAAAGATATATAAAGATAAAAGAAAAAGAAGGAAAAGGTGGATCAAGCTTCGATCGCTTGTCCTGCACATTGTGGATTAGATCTAAGTTGTTTGTCCAAAAATGCACTATTACTTTGAGGCAATGAAACTTTAGGATGTCCACCAGGTGAGTATCCTAAAGGGTGGCTTAGTGAGAAATTTCCTCCTCTGTATTGGCTTCTCACCGTATAATGAGAAATTCATGCCCACGTTTAGGCTTCTCATCATACTAACCATACCAAAGCTATACATCCTGATAACTTCGACAAAGCACCACAAAACATGAACGGTAGGATTCATGAGGCAAGAAAAACTTTGTATTCTTCACACTCATGAATAAAAAAGGTGGCTCCATAGGCATGCAAAGTGTGTTATGCAAGGTGTGTTATGCAAGGTGTGTTATGCAAAGTGTGTTATGCAAAGTGTTTTATGTAAGGTCTCTTCTTAGGAAACATCATGCTTAATGTTTCTAACAGAGGACAAGTCAAAGAAATATCACACTTTTAGAGGAAATCAAACCCAATGACACCACCAAGAAAGGGACACATCACATGAAGAAATAAAATTGCATAGTGAATCATGTGTGTCGATGTATGCCCCCACTTTAAAGTAGTTGCTAACACCATTGTTTTGATCAATTTCTTTAAATTAGAGGACATGATGGGTTATTCAAAAAGCCTTATGCCAAATCATATGTTTCTAAATTAAAATACATCATGAAAAGGGGTTTCCCCCAAAAACTCAGTATGTCGCATGTGAGCCAACTTAAGGCATGTCATCCACATCCCAAGCTTGATCTTGTCTATACATGAAAGGTGGTCAACTAGACAAAAGAGATAACAACAAGTGCCATACAAGGATAAGGCTACATAACCCATTTCCCCGACTTAGTGTAGGAAAAGGATGAGCTAAAATGTTTGATGAGAGATTTGAAATTCAGTATTGAACCATATATTTTAGGGACTGGGAATGCTTTGTCTCTTTTACTCAAATATGATCTTTCACCTAATGGAAAGAGATAGATCTCGCACCCTTAATCTAAGAGGTTCATTCAAATTAAGTTTTGTGTAATGTTATATGAGCTAAATGAGATGATGCAATAACATGAACTAATTGACTGAATAAGAATGCAAAACCTAAAAAATATGACTTGTTTGAGAACACATTGTGTATTACAAAATCACCTACAAATGAATAGAAAAATGAAAAAAGTGAATCAAATTGAAAGTGTGCACCTGGAATGTGGATGGAGACTATAAATTTATTTTTAAAGGCTATTGATGCTGAAATTTAGACCTGGTGGGACTCATTCACCATTTTGAGTGAATCAGTCCTACTTCTACCAAATTGTACTAGAGCCCGTTTCTGACAAAAGGGTACTAAAAAATGCAAAAATCCAAAAAGTTGACCTTGGAGTGGGAATCATTCACCACCCATGGAGAATGAGTACACTTTTGAATTTTTGATTTTTCAAAAGTTGGTTATGAAGCTTTCGATCTGCACTTTGATGTTCTACAGGTGTTTGCTTCTGAAATTGTCATATTCAGGTCTGAAAGTGGATTTTTGTTGATATTTTGACTTGAATGATGAGGAGATGACTTGAATGACTTTACAAATTATTTTTCAATGATTTCCAAGCTTCCAAGAGACCTAAATCTGCAAACACATAAGATAAGAGAGATACCTGTTGAATATTAGGGCATGGGGGTTTTCCTTAGTCAAAATCCCTTTAGGTAATTAAACCAAATTGATGAAATAAAGTAATGAAACATGAAAAATGGAATTTATTTGCGGCAAAGCGTTCATTTATCATATCGAGGGTATGCGGCGTCGCTGATTCAACGCTTGATGGCAGGGCAACTGGTGAAACACAATGACTGGCGGCGGACGTTGGACGGATAGAATAGTATCGGATAGATCAGTGTTAAGAGACTTATATTTCGTAGGAATTCACCTTCTTATACCTATAAATTGGATCCCTAAGGCTGGCTATTCAGACCATTTGAACTTGAAAACTAAGGCCTATAACAAAACCAATGACTTTCAAATGGGACTCATTCACCACTAATGTGGAATAGCTCCCACCTAGATGGGACTAATTCACCACTAATGGTGAATGGGTCCCACAGGGATCATTTTTGCTAGCTGGAATACTAGGAAGTAAGAAAATTAGGCTTATATGATGACTCTATCGATTATTTGATCAAATTATGCCTTGGGATTTACAATATGGGTTAATAGGGGCCTATTAGTGATTATGTAAATGTTAAATAGGTCTTGGAACACATAAATAAATGTGAAAGTGTGATTAAGTACACTTTATAACACTAAAATGAGGTCCACATAGCTTAGAAGGGAACAAAAACCAATGTGAATGTACAAAGCACACTACAACACTAGTTTATCATTAAGTTTACATTAAAAACCTTATAGATTGATGTAATAATATTATTGAACACATTTTATAATGTTGAATTAAGGAAAAATAGGTTAATTAAGTCTAGAAAATTATGAAAGTTCTTTACAAGACTTTACAACAACTTTACAACACCTTTACAAGACATTGTTAAAAGCATGTTGTTTGATTTGGTCAAAGACCTAGTTTGGATGCATAAAATGCCTCACAAGACTAGAATAAGACCTTGAGATTAAGTCCAATTTATCATGAATTAATATCATGTCAAGAAAATGGTCCTTTTTTCTATGGCACATTTAGCCCCCACTGTAGTGAGAGGATGAACATGCTTCGAACTCACACTAAAGTAGCCATTCAAGAAAGATCCATATGTACATCAAGCCCCTAAGATAGAAAATCATGAAATAACAAGATAAAAAGAAAGACAAGGTTGAAAATATGT
>VDFB02168733.1:0-14023 GCA_007258455.2 Sequoia sempervirens
AAAGCTTTATATCTCTGTGAATTATCAACTTCTATTTGTAATTTTCTGGCCATTACACAGGTCGCACCATATGTATATACTTACCATGAACTTTGAAAGCATTTAGAGCTCAACCCATCAAAGGATTTAATATATTTGCATTCTGAAACACAAGATTGATGTGGGCATTCGTTGCTTTGATAAAAATGCATTTTCCTTGTCATCTGGTTAAAACCCTCACATGGGTATCTCAACAAAATGGAAACATTTTCCTTGTCATCTGGTTAAAACCCTCACATGGGTATCTCAACAAAATGGAAAATCTATCTTTCCTCAAACCAAAACGTGGGTATTCAAAAATCTGTATACTTGATACTTATGTGAAATCTGGGGTCGACCCATGATGATTTTCTTTTACTTCTTTTGCACTTTCTGTTAAAAACCCTCATTCGGGTAAGCTATACCTTGATGAAATCAGTGTCTCACATTCAAACCCCAATGTGGGTATGCAAGAGAATGAAGAAAAATTGAATATTTTGATTACTTGAAAAAACTGGGCTTGACCCATTATTTATTTCTGCATTTTTCTGTATCTATTTAAACTCCACCATATGGGTATTTGATATTTGTGAAGACAATGCATTTCTTTGTTTATATTTTTAACTTCCATCTCCATGTTGTTTCTTCCTTGTACACAAAATTCTTTTGACTGAGTCTGTAGATGAGTTGTCTACCTTGGTCTCCTATGCACTCACAATTATGCTCTTTATGGATTCACTCCAAATCCTCATCAGAATTTTACTTTATAACTTTGCTCATTCTGAAATGACTTTCTACTTGTTGTATCACCATTTGAAACACATGATAAATGATGAAGCAAAATTTTAAAACAATGTACTTTGGACTATTTCATTTCATTATCAGCCAAAAGATTACATCTAACCCACTTGAACACTGTATTTTGTACCTACAAGCAAGTTGATTGCTTCACCACTTGATGAATGACTGAATTGTTTATGTATTGATTAGATGTTGTCACTTCTTTTATCTGGCACTCTTCATGCATTTTTATGCTCCATTTAATAAACTATTCCGTGAATTTGCTCTCTTTTGAGATGAAAAATTGGAACAATTCTCTTTGTTAAGGCATTATGTATGCATGTTCACTGTTCTTGATTGAGAGAAAGAACACTGTTGATCTTTGCATGATATTATGAACATGATGAATAAATAATACTGTAGAAAAAGAACCTAAACCATACAACAATGCTTGAGATGAATGTACTCAGTTAAATGATTGAGCGGATTAAACTCACTGTTCACCTATAACTTTCAGAAAGCATTTACATGATTTTTATGAATGCACAGTTGGTTTAATGGCTTGATAGATAACTCTGCTTTACTCTTTCAGTTGTATATCATTTCTTTTCTTGATGAATATGATGATGCAATTACTATCTCGGCCCACTTGGAATGAATAAGGGAAGCATGTCGGGCTCTACCCTTGTGGGAGCCCATTTTTCTCCACATGCTTGGTCTTCAAATAATAATCACCTTCGTGACTTTCCCTATACCTGCACAAAGAAACAAACGATGTTAGCATAAAAACAATATATCATGATCATGTTGATGTTTCTCCTTCAGCTCATGCCTATGCACTTCACTTGATTGTTTCAGTGTATGATTGGTAGCAAACTGCATTATTGTTGATGGTTCATATAGGTATATTCATAGTCGGAGCCTCTGACATCCCTCTCTTTCTTCCTATAGGTCAATGGAGCTTGGAGAAGACAAAGGGTGCACCACTTCAGCATCGACCATCAACCAATCAGGCAATGATGATTATGTTGTTACTTATGTGATTTCTTCTTTTAATGCATCTTCCATAATGTAGTGTGATACTAGTGATGCACTGTAATAGTTACATCCATGACTTGTGTGGATATTTGATTTCAATCCTATGCTTTCCATTTCGAAAAGAAAATGCATCTCAATGCAATGTTGTATTATCATTTGGATTCTCACAATCAAATGAAGCTCTGTAAATATGAATTATTTCATGAAATAAATAAAAGCAATCTGAAATACTTTATTATTGTATGCTCAATTCTGTACTCCATTTGATTCTTAAACATTGAATAGCACTTCTGAAATTTTGATTCCTTTTTTCAAAGCATAACTGTCACTTGATAAATAATGAACAAGGTGCAAACATCACTTAAGCATAATGCAAAAATAACTGTAATTTCACTTTAAGATATAACAATGTTTAATCCAGCTCCACCAATTGAGTTGTAGCAAAAAATTGGTAGCAGGACCCTTCATAAAGGGGTTCATATGCCTTCTCAAGTATAGGTAAATCATGAACATCATCAAAGTCATCTCGATCATCATGATCAGATCTGCAACTAAATGTGTCATGGATCAATGTATCTGTACCATCATTTTCAACTGTGTTTTCTGGTGAATGATTATCTTCTTCCATAGGATCATTAGCTTCATCTTCGATATTCACAGCTCCATGTTCGTCCACTTGCAAAACCACATTCTACGAGCCATGATAATCCATATCATGTGCCCTAGGGAATCCCACCTTTATAATAATGATAGAAACAAATAAACCGTGATCATGATCAAGTGATTATATATATATATATATATATAAAATGTTAAAATGATATAAACATTTACAAATTCAATCAATATACACACATATAATGAACAACTTACCAATGGATGATAATTATTCCCCCTTCAACGTGACCATGTTGCCTACAATATTTCTTAGCTATTGTGATTAAAAATCATCTCGTCTTTAAGCCCTTGCAATTATTGCAAGGACAATAAAATTTCTCATCACCCTTTCTTTTCAATCTAGATCACAATCTATCAAGTGTCTCTTCATTTTATTCTGGACTAATATTATCTGACATGATTTTTCTTTACTAAACTTGACTATTTAGATCTTCAAAAAATATCAAACTCACACTCCAATAATTTTTATTCATAGATAGGTAACAAAATCTAATAATTTTGATATTTTATGCCAAAAAGATTTGGCATGCAACCACCCCTATAAAAGAGAAGATAGTCTGAAGTTAATGACCCCAAAAAACACTTTAAAATGCTAATTCCAAAACTTATTAAATTCTAATTTTACTATGATTTCCAACCGTTAGACTCCTAAAATTAGAATATTGAACTTGATCGCAAACTTCCTACAACGATGGAGGTAGCGAGCTAGTAAGAGCAAGTGACCCATTCCTAAGGACAAACAAGTCAGAATCATCATTGCTAATGTCAATATGGATTTATCCTTTTAGTTAAAGATGTAATGTGTCACTTCTTATGACGAGCTTATCCCTAGGGCCCTCAACATTGAGAGACCCCTAATCACACAAGGAAGCACACACTAGTAGAATTTGGCAAATAAATGACTAGGTGACTAAAAAATTTAGTCACAACAACTAAAAATGACAAAATTTTGCTAATTTTTTGCAACTCAGTTATAAATGAGTAAATAAATTACTAGTTTGGTCATTGATTAAAAATTA
The DNA here is from genome assembly GCA_007258455.2 of Sequoia sempervirens. Classification (NCBI taxonomy): domain Eukaryota; kingdom Viridiplantae; phylum Streptophyta; class Pinopsida; order Cupressales; family Cupressaceae; genus Sequoia; species Sequoia sempervirens. Next base: position 3,534 of record VDFB02168733.1, read on the forward strand.
TTTAGTCACACAAATAAAAATGACTAAATAGTTAGTCATTTATTTAGTCACAATCCATTTGAATAAATCATTTGAGGAATCAAGAATATAGCCCACCAAAATACTCTAAAACTTTAATAAACATACCCTAAAATTTTTGTCAAAATCTTATTTGGTAGCCACGAATCTGGAGTTTTTCATTTTAATAAACCTCTCCCACAAACCTTAGAGTCAAAACATTTATTTTCAAGCTTTCTTGCCAAAATGGAAGTGTTTGATGAGAATAATGAGGGAAGAGTGGTGAGGAGATGCGTGAAGAGGCATAGGATTCATTGTTGCTTATCTCATTCATACTCGACTCAACAAGGGTTACATTGTTTGTGCTACTGTTTGTAATCTAGCTATTTAATTAACATATATTTACATAATCTCAAATTCCTTCAGATGCTTTTGAAGTATCAATGTATCCTAGGTTTTAGAATGATTTCTTTTAATTAAAAAAAATAAATGATGTATTTCCCTATAATTAGATAATGTGGAGATCTCCTAATCTGCCCCAGCACACTATCCTTTTTGGCACTTTATTCATTACTCCAGCTACTAGGGTTTTGCATATGACATCTTTAATATCTTAACGACCGTGACTTTTAAATAGATCTCAGTCTTTGCTTTAATCCTTTTCATGGTAACCCTTGAGTTCCATAATCCACCTTCAATCTCTTCTAAGAGCGTTGTCTTAAGCTAGACTGCATAGTATGCATATAAAGCAAGTCCTTCATACCTGCCATTGTTCCAAACCACCACTCACTGCCTTGCTTAAAATGTTGCCTCCATAAGCACAATAGCATGTTTTAAAATCATGGTTTCCAGTGATTGACCATTAATGTCACCACTTTCATCATGAAGATACAATGAGATTTTCTCCTTCAAACTCAAGGCATCATGCAAGATAACATTATGAATTATTTGTTGTGTACGATTTTATTTTCTTGCACATTTACTGCTTTGCTAACTTCCTTTAAGATTGGGTATTGCACCCTCAACTGCAATCTCAAACAACTCACTCACTATCACTTGAAGATTCATTTCATGAGTATTCTTCTATAAAATCAAACTATGCCCTATAGACTGCCTACTTACTACAGGGGACTCATTGTTTCATGGTATTGTAGATCTTAAGATCCTTCAACCTTATTGACACTACTTCATAGTCCACAAGGTATTATTCACTATTCTCCCATATTTGATGAGTCTCAAAACACTGCTCAAACATGCAATCCACTACCTCCATTATACATTAATGGCTAAGAAGAAACATTGAACCTATGATTACCACTGTTACTTCATTTGGACAGTCATTCCCTGATTGCATTTTCCTTGTCTAACACTACCAAAAGCATTTGAAAAACCCTTAAGGTCAGCAAGGGGGTAAGGAAACTCACTGTTAAAATCTCCACTTTACTATGCAAGGTTTAAGCTTTATTATCTTGTCACTGCTCAGCCTCTTTTTGACTGTCACATCTCAAGTGACTGTCATTCTTCTTACCGTAGATTGCATTTACAAATGTCACTAAGCTACATAGTGTGCTTGTTATTGGCTACAATCTTTAGATTGCAAGATTTTGTTATTAGCTACAATGTCTCAATCTTTCTGGTATTGCAACCTCACTAATCCACTAGAGTTATTGTTTATGTTTCTATAGAGGCCTAGGGTTTGTACCCTAATCATGCTCTTACCAATGCTTCTGTTAGTATTAAAAAACAACCTTAAATCTTGGGTCAGAAAATTAGTTGTCTTGAAAAAGTTGTGGTATGATCTTGGATTGTATCCTAGAGTGTGTGGGAATCTTGTGTTTGATCATTAAGATATGTAAACCTGATCAGGAAATGTATCCTATATAGCATGGGTCTTTCTTTAATACTTTCCATAATGGTTATTAGCAGATCACATTATTATAGTTTGCGGTAACCCAAGATTGCATTCAAGTATGTAACAAACTTGGTTTGTAGTTTAAGCCTATACACTTTTAAGTAACATTCATAAGGTTTAGAAAATCTTGATCACTCTCTAGAATAGCCCATTAAACATGGGTTTGTGCTTGAAATGCACTACATAATTGATATAACACAACCACTCTAAGCATATCAACTAGAGTTATAGGCTCTTCATTACAGCAAGAGTTAACTCTTGGATCATGCTATAATTACATCAACTGGTTAAACTTGAGACAACCTAAATGCACCCAATGATGTTTTGACACCTACATTATACAACCTAAATTAACTACATTATATGAGTGCCTCCATTTCTATCACAACATAGCCACATTAAACTTGGGTCACACATTAATGCATCTAGATTGTTATAGCACAACTGTGCCACATGACCAATAGAGTTATGGATCACATAATTACAGTCACAAGAATTTGTTCCTTGGTTGTGATCTTATGGTGATTCCACACAACAAAATATGGACATGAAATTCTCAAAACCCTAAACTTCTAAAAATGAAATCTGATGAGATGTTGCTTTAAAATATGATTTTCAAACCTATAACTACAAATCTGACTTCACAACTGAATTCTGCAAAAAGACAATGACTACCCTCAACTTGGCGATATCTTCTTGAATTTTTTCTAATTTTTCATGTTTGTCAAAATTTCGACGAAACCCAGGTTCATCGAAATTTTGATGAACGTTGGGGATAAACTTTCAAAAAATTGAAAATTACACATCAAATTTTACAAGCACCTGATAATACATCAAATTATAAATATTTCATCAGAAATTTTTGTCGGATTTTGTAGTCAAATGAGTTAGTGGCGGCATCCTCCACCAAATCCAGGATGATAAAAGACAAAAAAAGGAAACATGAGCTTAAGGCTTAATTAGACCAATTGCATAGGTTTTTGAAGGATGTATCTACCCCTATTTCTTCTCAATCTGTTGCTCTAGAAACACCAATTTTGTTGAGTAAGAAGGAGGTCGATGATCTTGTGCAAATGAGGAGTAAAGTTGGAATGCTTGATAGATGGATAGATTGGTTGAACCAAGAGGTGGGTGAGATGCTTGTTGATATTTACAAGGCACATGAGGGTACATTGGAGTTGGTTGAAGACATGAACTATGTTGGACTCAAGGAACACTGAGAGGGGGGTGAATCAGTGTTCAACAAGATTTAAATTTTAATTTTGATCATAAACCATTCACAACATTTAAATTGAAATAGACATGCAAGCAGATTAAAGAAACATTCAAAACACCATAACACCAATATTTTTATGTGGAGACCTTGTTTAGGGGAAAAACCACGGTGGAGATTGATCCACAATTTATATACTCTGTTAAAAGTATGAAGAAGAGGGAATGCACTTGCACTTAGGCACGCCGCCTAGAGCTCACTACTCAAAATAAGGAAGTATCACTACCTTACAAAATGTTTGGATTAGAATAAAATGTTGAACTAAGAAGATAGCATCTACAAATGCCTGGTTTCAGTTCCGATGAAGCTCATGTACCAAATTCTGGACCTCTTGTCTGACTCTACACTTAGCTCTGCTCTTCTCTGCCTTAATTCACAACAATCCTCTTCTACTCAAGCAAAATTCACTCAAATGATCTTTTGATATTCACAAAAACATATGCTTTTCTCTATACACACACTCACACACACACACACACAAAAATGAATTACTCAAACTTGCTTATATATCCGCTAGCAAGAATTCAATCCCTATATGTCGGCTTCAAATAAAATACAAAATATTCTTCACATGTCAGCTCAAATCATGAACAATCTTTAATGTGCACCAACACAAGTCAGATAGACTATAGCTACGACCCAAAAAAAATGCCCTAACATAGAAATATTTAAATAATTACTCCTTATACATTTGCGACATGCTATATTCACTAAGTTGGCCACAATGAGAAAATAAATAGAAAAACATCATGTCAGATCTCCAAGCTCGTACACTGATTAATGCATCACAAAACTTACCAATAAGGTAACATATATGCTTAACAAACTATCCTGGGGATCCAAAACACAAAATGATGATTTGGTGAAGCATACAGATCAACAAAATACCTGGATACCCTGTTCTTCATGCTTTCTACCAGTAATACTCTATTCTCTACTTTGCCTGTCAGTATGAGCAAATTCTTATTTGCGAACCAAAATAATGACTTCAGTTGGCATCAATGACAACACGAGAAGGCTTATGACAACAATACTCCCCTTTGGAATTAATGGCAACACTTAGTGAAAAATGGCTAAGTGTCGAAACTAAGAGATTATGCTGCCAAAATTCAAAATTTCAAAACACTACTTCCCCTTGGAATGACAAGGCATTTTTCACAGCACTCTCTCTCCCTTTGACATCAATGAAAAAATTTCACTGCTTTCTCTCTCCCCCTTTGCTAATTAGAAATAGGATCAAAGTTTGAAGAACTACAACTGTTGCACAAGTCAGAAAATGATTTTGTACTTATCTTTCATTTCTAGAAGAAATTTCTTCCAGGCATCTACTGCAATCCCAATGATTAAGATCAAGTTGTTGTTTTCTGATGTCCGATCGATGATTTGGATGAGGGATTCCATAATTGTAATTGCTTCTTCTAAATTTTCTCCTTTCCTCAGAACCTCAATTAGCTACTCCAATCTACATTCATTTAAATCCTTCACTTTCCAGAAAGTGTCCACAAGGGTGTTTCTGGAAAAGTGATCTTTTGCATGCTCAGTCTACAACTCATGAATCCTTTTCTTTATTGTACCTTCCTGGTCCTAAAACATGTTATAATCTTGACCAATTTTGTTTAACTCACTTTCAATCTACTCTAGCTTGTCCTTGTATTTCCCAACTACATGATGCCAACGAAGACAATAATTGTAGATGTTATTTGCCGAGTTTATATATTGCCTTAACACATTCATTTTCCTTTTTAATTTGGTAAGGGATAGCCTGAATTTCTCCTTCAAATGTAGAATTATTTCTTCCTCTTTCCTGTCCTGAGACTCAGAGGTCATAGTTTCCCTAATACATTCAATCAACTCTTCAGGAAGTACATTGTGCAAAATATCCAATCCAATGTTGTTATGCACAAAGTAACTATCTAGAGTGCTCTCAATCAGGTCCTACTCATATGAGGGTCTGTCTAACCATATATCACCAATCTTCTACATCCCATCTTTTTCTTGAAGAATCTGCAATATCTTTGTTTTGAATAAAGCACCTTCTTCTTCACTTCCTTCTACCATTTCCACATCCGGTTCAATTGATTTCGGGTCATCCCTTGGAGTGTACTCATCAGAATCTTCATCTGGTATATCCACAATTATCTATTCTTTACCTTTTCCTTCATATTTTGGAGACTTGTGTGTCGGAGGAGTGTCATCAACAAATTCTAGTGCCCTTTTCTGCTTCCTTTCTATTTTACTAAAAGATGATCCAACTTCAAGTGCTTTTACCAAAATGGAAATGCTAACTACTCATTAGGGGAAATTTACATAAAAAATGGGCCTCCTAAGGAACTCTAAAAAAGCAAAAAATATCTCATATAATACAAATTATTTAAATATAAAAAATATAAAGTACTTAACTACATGAGTTAAGTGGGGACACACGTTTCTATTATAATTCCTTAAAAAATTGAAGTCCATATTTTTTAAAAGTGGTAACATATATTTCTATTATAATTTATTAAAAAATTCAAGTTCACTTTCTTCATTATTTATTTTTTATTTAAAAACTCTTAAACTCAAGTTTGGTAACTTATATTTCTATTATAATTTATTAGAAAAGTCAAGTTCACTTTCTTTTCTTGATTATTTGTTTTTATTTAAAAAGGGGCAAAGTAAAAGTAACTTTATTTATTTTATTTTTTACTTAGTATTTATATATATATATATATATATATATATATAATTTTATAGATTTAGATTTATTATGTTATGTACGTTTATTTAAATAAATACGTTTATAGGTTTTATAATAGTATATTTATATTTAAAAAAGTATGCTGAGGGGTATCTTTTTTTCCATAGTCTCTTTGATTTTCTCATTTTCTTTCCTTTGCAATTTTTTTTGGTTTCTAATTTTTAATTTTTCGAATTATTTATTCCATAGTTTCAAGGATTTTCTCCAACTTTTTCCCTTCCAGTCAGCTTCTAAATTTATTTCTTTGGTTATTTTATTTTTTCCAATTTATTTCATTCGTAGTTTTTGTGAGAACAATTTTTAATTTCTTTTGATTTTTTTTCCATTTTTTTTGTTTTTATTTTATTTTATTTTTGCTACATATTTACAAAAATATTATAGAGTGCCTCTCAACGTAAATAGTGGTAAAGTATATTTTATTTTATATAAATTTTATATATTAAATCAAATTTCATATTATAGATTTAGATTTATTATTTTAAATATGTTTATCACAAGTTTAATAATTATGCTGATAGGCATTCTACACGTGGAGATGAGAGCACTCATTTTGTTTGTGTAAATATATAAAAATAAATAAAAAATAAAAAACCAAAAATGAAATTAGAAAAAATTAAAAATTAAAAATAAGAGTTGATTTTGGCAGGCTACAGCATGCAACAAGCATGGGTGGATGAAACTTTTTAATGTTTTAAAGAGTTGATTTTTATGATTTTTTAATGTTTTTTATATAATTTTTTTTTAAAGAACAAAAATATTTTTTTGAAAATATAAATATTTTTATAATAGAACTTAAGAATATAAATCTAAAAAAAAAGAGAATATTTTATATTTAGAAAGATGAATGAGATAGAATAGGATATGTAGAGTTAAATTAGCCATCATAAGTTAATTCATAACATTTTAGAAAGTTTTATTTTATAAAATAAATAATTTTTTATTTTATTTTGGATGATGTCACCGTACAGGTTGATGTCATCTTTTAGTTGATTTTTGATAACTTAAAAATCTAATGATGTCATCCTTAGGAGGCCCATTTTTTATTTTCTAAATAAATTTTCATAAGCTTGCTCACAATTTTCCAGATTATTAGAATGTTCAAAAATTTGCTTACAAATCAGTTCTTTTTCCTTCCATACCACATTATCATTCTGAGGCAAGCAATTCAGAAAATACATCATGATACCTATGATCAAAGTACCAAACTTGAAGGGGTAATCTGCATCCTTTGTCAGTTGCACATTTTCCATCAATTGATCTTTTAGGAAACTGCACAAGTCAAAGTCTTGATCCTCCATTATCATTTTATGAGATATGTAAACTGCACCTGCTGAGGTTGCACCTTCCCTATTTTTGAAGAAAATTTTGTATGAAATCCCATGTGCAATGTACCTTGTTATCGGATATTTGATTGTTGAAATTACTAGAGCCCTTTGATCTCCTATCACTCTAGTTAGGGTTTCGACTTCCTTGTTTCGAATTGAATTATTTTTCAAAATATCCCCAACATTGCATAATCTAGTTAAATTCCTAATCACTTTGTTTGAAATGAGATAGGGTTTATCTAAAATAAGAGTATCCTCATTCAATCTATTTATAATAAACTTAACAACTTCTGTGTTGTCAAAATAAGGAAACTTATTCCAAATGTCCAAAATTTTATGTTTCGCACTTTCAAGCCACATCAATTCATCAATCGACAACATATTTCTCACATCCCTGATCTTTCTACTACTATATTCATCCAAATTCACAATTCCTTTGATTTGCTTCATTTTTCTTTCCGCTCCGAACAATTTTTTCTATCGAGCACAAAATTCAAAATTTTGCAAGCAATTGAAATACTTGATGAATTCACTGCTAAATTTACTTGACTCCTTCAAAATTTTGCAGCAAAGGCTCTCCTTCTATTCTTCTTTAATGCAAGGTGACAAATGAAGGTTCCAAATACCCTTTTATAACTTTGTACACCTAACCTTTCTACCGCATTAAATGTTTTTCCCTAGGAGTTTTGGTAACTCTGTTTTCTTAGACAACAAGAGAAGAATTCATCTGCGGACCTTCTAGATCTCGGTTCTTTGCATAAGTCATCACAAACATATTTGTAGACTGATAGCATAACTACTAAAAATTTCCTGCATTCTGATGCCAACTACTAACAGGGGGATAAAATATTTTTCTTGAAAAACTCCCCCTAGGCCAATGGCCTGAGATCAATTTCTGGAGGAATTACCAAACGCTGCTTCCAGTATGGGCTTATTTCCTTCATTAGATTCACTATTCTTTATCCATTTTTTCTTCATTTGATCTCTTATTTATTCCACAGTCACTTTCCCTTTTCCTTTATCATCTTTCTATGAAATTCTTCCTTTGTATACCGGACCTCTTCTATCCATGTTTCTATTCCTGCAGAATCTTGCAATGTGACCAAATCTATTGCAAATGTAGTACACTAGATTTCTTTGTCTAGACCATTCATTCCATTGATTTCCTCTTGATATGAATTGATTAGTAACATGCCCAAATCTTCCACAGGTGTAGCATTTAACATTCCTTACACTGACAAACATACTTCTGCATTCAATTGACTTATGACCAAACTTATTACAACTAAAACACTGACTGAGAAATGATGGACTGCTTGAATTTATTTTACTTCTACACTAAGAAGCCATATGACCAAATTTATTACAAGCAAAGTAGTAACCATTAAACTTCTGAGCATTGGGTTCTCTTACCGGATATCTTTTTCCTTTGTTCATCTAAATTTTCTATCTGGAATCCTTATGCTTAGATCCGGAGCTTTCACCTTTCTCATAGCCAAGACCTCGCTTATCATTTGCATCCTTTTGTCCTTTAGTCAGCTCATCAAACTTAGCAGAACTAATCCTGAACTTCTCCTTGTACTCATTTGCAGTAGTGAGGTCATCTCTGAGAATAACTATTTGTCTTTCAAGCTCTTGTTCATTATTTCTAGATTGTTGCAGTTCAATCTCAAGCTAAATGAGTCCACTATTAACTCTGCTGCATTATTTAGATTTTTCTTTTAAAGACTGGGCAAGATTTTCCTCATTCTTCTTTCTTTCTTTAATCTCCTTAGTTAGCTTCATCACCATAGATTATATCTCAAGATTTAGAGTAGCATTGTTCCTAGAAAATTTTTCACATTCTTCAGTTATTTCTTTTAGGGTTTGATTCAGATGAACATCTTCCAAGCTTTTATTTTCTTTATGCTTTAGCTGATCACAAATTTCCTTCCTCTTTTCTCTTGACTCATTGCTTTTATCCTTTAATGATTGAATGAATTTTTTAGCATCCACAAGATTTTCTTTTAATTCTATGACTTCTGCTTTAGACTGATCAAGATCATCAAGTGCCACCATAAGCTGTTGTTGAAGACCACCATAGTCCATTGTATTCCAAGATCCACCTCAAGCTATTAAACTTCTACAAATGAATCTTTCTTTGATACCAATTGTTGGACTCAAGGAACACTGAGAGGGGGGGTGAATCAGTGTTCAACAAGATTTAAATTTCAATTATGATCATATACCATTCACAACATTTAAACTGAAATAGACATGCAAGCACATTAAAGAAACAATCAAAACACCATAACACGAAGATTTTTACGTGGAAACCCTGTTAGGGGAAAAACCATGGTGGAGATTAATCCACAATTTATATACTCTATTAAAAGTATGAAGAAGAGGGAATGCACATGCATTCTGGCACATTGCCTAGAGCTCACTTCTCAAAATAAGGAAGGCTCACTACCTTACAAAATGTTTGGATTACAAAAAAATGTTGAACTGAGAAGATAGCACTACAAATGCTTGGTTTCAGTTCCAGTGAAGCTCATGTACCAAATTCTGGACCTCTTGTCTGATGAGCTGCACTTAGCTCTACTCTACTCTGCCTTAATTCACAACAATCCTCTTCTTCTCAAGAAAAATTCACTCAACTGATCTTCTGATATTCACACACACATCTTCTCTACTCTATACACACACTCATACACACACACACACCAAAATGAATTACTTGAACTTGCATATATATCCGCTAGCAAGAATTCAATCCCTATATGTCGGCTTCAAATAAAATACAAAATATTCTTCACATGTTGGCTCAAATCATGAGAAATATTTAATGCACACCCACACAAGTCAGTTAGACTATAGCTACGACCCAAAACAAAATTTTCTAACATAGAAACATTTAAATAATTACTCCTTATACATCAGCGACACACTAAATTCACTAAGTCAGCCATAATGAGCAAATAAATAGAAAAATATCATGTCGGATCTCCAAACTCATACATCGATTAATGTAACATCACAAAACTTACCAATAAGGTAACATATATGCTTAAAAAATTATCCTGGGGATCCAAAACAAAAAATGATGATCCAGTGAAGCATACAAATCGACAAACTACCTGGATACCCTATTTTTCATGCTTTCTGCCAGTAATACTCTATTCTCTACTTTGCCTGCTAGTATGAGCAAATAATGATTTGTAGACTAGAATAATGACTTCATTTTCCATCAATGACAACACTAGA
>VDFB02168734.1:0-14030 GCA_007258455.2 Sequoia sempervirens
TTTTGTTACATGAAGAAGAAACAAATGAAACTCCTTCAACCTCTTTGATAAAAATGCTTTCCAAAGACAAATTGTCAACACTAATAACAAGGAGCAGCAACCAATTGCATTTGGTTGTAAAATGCTTTGGTAGAAATGTATGAAAAATGTGGTAGCATAGGCAAGGAAATGAACTGTTCGAAAAAAGTGCGTCAAAGAAATGTGGTCTCATTATCATCGGTTTTTCATGGAATTCCATCACCATGAGACCACATTTCTTCGAGGCACTTTTCTGAATAGTTCATTTCCTTGCCTATGCTACCACATTTTTCATACATGTCTACCAAAGCATTTTATTTTGCTGCTATGGCTAAAAGCCTAAAACAGATGCTTTCAAACAAGCTATATATTTTTGTAGTTTATATTCATATCCCTCATTACAATGCATTACACATCTTTCAAACTCAAAGCATTACTTCACATTGCATAACTAATAACTAGGAGTAGCTGCCAATTGCATTTGGTTGTAAAAAATAGATTTTTGTAGTTGATATTCATATCTCTAATTACATTGCATTGCACATCTTTCAAACTCAAAACATTACTTTACATTCCATAACTAATAACTAGGAGTAGCTTCCAATTGCATTTAGTTGTAAAATGCTTTGGTAGACATGTATGAAAAATCTGGTAGCATAGACAAGGAAGTGAATTGTTTGAGAAAAATGTCTCAAGGAAATGTGGTCTCATGGTGATGGAATGCCATGACAATTAGTGTATCTTGCTACTATGGCTAAAATCCTAAAATAGGTGCTTTCAAACAGGGTATAGATTTTTATAGTTTATATTCATATCGTTGATTACATTACATTGCACATTTTTCAAACTCAAAGAATTACTTCACATTGTATAACTAATAAGTAGGAGCAACTTCCAATTGTATTTGGTTGTAAAAAAAAAAGGATTTTGTAGTTTATATTCATATCCTTGATTACATTGCATTGCTCATCTTTCAACAAAGCATTACTTCACATTGCATAACTAATAAGTAGGAGTAGCTGCCAATTGCATTTGGTGTTAAAAAATAGATTTTTGTAGTTCATATTCATATCACTGATTACATTGTATTGCACATCTTTTAAACTCAAAGCATTACTTCACATTGCATAGCTAATAACTAGTAATAGCTTCCAATTGCATTTGGTTGTAAAATGTTTTGGTAGACATGTATGAAAAATTTTGTAGCATAGACAAGGCAATGAATTGTTCAGAAAATGCCTCAAATAAATGCGGTCTCATGGTGATGGAATGCCATGACAAGCCATAGCAATTGAAACAAACTACATAAACTCAATTTTCAAGTTTGAAGATTCATATATTTTCAGTCATTTGAAGATACCTTCAATTAGACTAATACAATTATTTCCTATTGAAAGTTAAAAGAAGAATAAGATAAAACTAATAATATTATTTCTATAGCACCAAAAAATAGAAAACACATAGTCAACAATTTTTACAATTTAAAACTAACCCGAATACAACCTAATCATTCATTTTCAAGTCTCAAGATTTGGGACTAAACCAAGCATAAGCTAGTAATGTGTTTCCAAGTCTGATTTTCACAAATTTTTGAGGCCAAAATCTTTCATCTAGGTCCTCAAAATTAGCTTTTATTATTTTTTTCATGCTTTTAGAAAGTTGTGTCTTTACTAACTTGGAACTCATGTTTCAAATTTGAATTGTAAATTGACAATTCGTCTTACCTTAGTGTTAAAAAGTTTTAAGGAAAAATCTAAGCTCAAAGGGATATGTATGTGAATTACCAAAAACGACAAAATAGGACAAACATTTGTCAAAAACTGCCAAAAAATGGTAATTTTTGGTTTTTTTTTTCCAATTTTAGATATAAAGAATTCTCTTTCATTGTAGCAGCAAGGATGAATAATAGAAGCAATTAATTTGAAAACAAATTTCAACTTTTTGTCCTTATATTATTTGCAAGTTAATTTTACTAGAAAATGTTTATTTTAATCCTTGCATAATGTTTGCAATATAAAATTAATATTGATTTGTGGTGCATGTAAGGAATCTAGGGATGCATGTATCATTTGGGTTAGACATTCTTTGAGAAACATTCTATGTTGTATGCAATATTGGGATAAATATTTAATAATGGAAAAATTTAGTACCAAATGGAAAAACTTAATGCCAAAAGTGAGGGGGACACAAATTTGTAAGTTTACAGTATTAGGCACAGAATTTTTGTAAATACAATTGTAATTTTCGCCCCCTGACCACTACAATATTTTTTCATTTCACATAAACTAACAACTGAATCAACCAAGCATCTATGATCTAAAATGGAAGTGCTGATTTAAAAGTTCTCCATTCACCATGATGATGGAAAATAAACATCACCAATTATATGCTTATACTCAAAAGTGCTAAGCTCCTATAATTATGAGAATCCCTAGACCTAGGCCTAAACCTCAAGGTTCATGATGACTCTACCTACACATCCCCTTGTGGTAAATTAGAGGCTTCATATTTTTCCCAACAATATTAGAGGAAGTTAATTATCTCCTCTTGTATGAGATATCTAATCACCTCTAAATCATGACTATGCATTAAGCATAAGCTATGAACTTAGTAAATTATAATATAATGATAATAATGTTTCCATCAACTATTGGTATCATACCAAAAACTACTAATCCTTAATGTATAAACATACAAAAATGCATAGGGGTTATATCATACCATAATTCCAAAGATCACACACACACAATGACTATATCTAGCATACATCATATATACACTAGGTGACTAGGTCATATGCACATCACAGTATAAAAATGACTAGCTCATACACACATCATATGTAAAATGGTTATTAGATCATATGTACATCACACTAGTACAACCATGATTGGCTCATATGCACATCACAAGTATTCATGTGTGAACCAGGTGAATGCTAGCTACTACATAAAAGTAGCAAGTAGACATCAATCATTAGCATGGCCCAATGATTGCTTGTCATTGCTCGAACACCTTAGAATTTCACACTTGGGTGGGTCATACATAACATGATTTATAATAATGATCAAGTGAGCTAGATAAATATATCACAATCAATAAAGCCATGGGCCTATACATAGAGACCTCTAGATACAAAGTAGATTTCACAAACACATAAGATTTACATAGAACCAACACACGATGGAATTTACCCAACATGTACATATAATCAAATATTGTCTAGAAAGTAAACTATCTCTTTCTTCATTGTGCTTACTATATATAAGTATATTATGTATTAAATACAAGTTATCAGGTTTTCATAACTCAAACAAAACCATCTAATACCCATTTCAACATCAAATTTAAGCCTACTAAGAGAGAAGGTCAAATGAATTAGAAACAACCCCCAAACCTTAGAGTTATTCCCCCATAAACCCTCCCCCTACAGACTTGAGGTTACAACGACATCCTTTTTCCAAGGACTAACTTTGTACCCACTTCCAAATGAGATCGAAGTAGCACACAATTCTCCTTACATGGTCTCTCAAGGGATGCCTATGCTCAAGTTTCCTCATAATCATGGTTTCATTAATTATTAACACCAAAAATGGTTCCTTTAAATGATTTGCATCAGTTAATAGTTCTCAACGATAAACAAGGAATTCTAACATAATTCCTAATTTAGTAAGCCTAAATTATAACACTTCCATCTAAGGACATCAAGTTCTCTAATTAGAACTCGCCACCTTTATTATTCATAATGCAAAAATTATGCAAAAAACCAAAAGTCTAATTGGGTCAATGGCCACACTGATCACAAATGACAAATTACCTTTACAAAAACCATAGTAGGTAGGATTTGTTATCCTATTCACTCATACATGAAATGGAAAACCACAAAGAAATTAGTTTCATGTTACTTTAGTGCCTACTAGATATTTTTGTTAGGATTTATCCTTGTTAATCTCTAAGGCTAGTAATGAAACTTGTGAGCATCTTATCCTATTGAAGTTTCAAATACAAAGGAAATGAACTACCACCTCTTAGACTAGTTTAATTACATAGTGAGTGTAGAATTGATTTTTCAATATAGTATTCAAACCTTAGTACTTTTTTTCACTCTATTAATTAACCACATAGTACTAAAATTATTCGAAATTAATAATTGTCCTTATCCCTTTACTAGCAATAATTACAAATTTGCTCTAAACATAATCAACATTTGAGTCATATTAGAGATATTTGGGCAACATCATATCCTTCAAATCATCATACACTCAATAATAATAATAATGTCATTCTTAAACCTTTTATTTCATTTGTCTTAAAATGCAATCCAAATACTCTTATATTAACAAGGTATACCCCTCTAAAATTCCTAACCTACCATGGATTGCCAACAAAAACAAAATATAAATATCATAAGTTAAACTTCAAAACATCCTTCTTACATAGAAGATGACTATGTAAAACATCCAAGTAGCAAGAAAATTTTATTAATTTCCATAGATGCATCAATACCCATACCATTATAGGAAAACAAACCTTATATATAATAGTACGTAGATGTTGGATGTAACTTGTACCATGAACGTTCAATTCAAGATTCACTCAAATATACTTCTTGTAATTGCAAATACTATCATGTTAGGACAACAACCATATCATAACATGTTATTTGATATGATTACCAAGTATTATATGAGAATTCATATTTAAAACTCAACCACTAATCTTCTACTTGGACATGTTAAATAAAAATTCATACTTTATGTCATTATCTTATCATTATTGTTAATAAGTATGGTAAGAACCTTTGTCATAGTCTTTAAATTTTATTTTTTTCAAGATAAATGCATTGCCTAAGATATAGTGCATTATCCAATTATAAGGAGGCATTCTTATCTTTTATAATAAATACTGAACACATGATAGTATTTTGTTTAGAGTATCAATAATCTTCTTTAGCAATTTTAGAGTAGTTAAAGAAATATCAATAGTACTATATTCATAATCATCTTCATGGTACGTAATGACATTAGCCTTCAATTGGAAACTTATTTTCATGTCTTAGTAGGCAACATAATCATATTCTTTGTCAATTCCACTAAGTGTGACCTTATGTAATACCTAAAATTCTAGATGGGTTGAAACAAAAAGGCAAGATAGCCTATAAGAATGTTTGTAGTGTTTTGCCATAGACATTGGGATAGGTTTAATCTCAAAAATATTTTGACTCTAAGAAAACCATCCTTATGCAAAATAAAAATATATAATTAATAAAAAAAAAACTAAGTACCTGTTTCATTGTTCACTATGCTCCATGAAACCCATATTCCTGATTCATCTTTCACATCTACCAAGGTAGTTGCTACTCTAATATCTAACAAAATTTCCCTCCTTTATGCTTGAAATTTTGGACGATCAAGGGATTAGAATGCCATATCACTTTAATGACATTGTAGGAACTATCTAGACACAACACCATCATGCCCATATGTATGATTGAATGCATTGATGGATGGTAATTATGTGTTCCTTTTTGTTCATTTTTTTCACGGTGTCTATGCTTCTCATTTAATTTGTCATTAGCAACTTTTATTGTGTAATAACATTATCTTAATTTTACTAGTATGACACCCATACTCATGCCATTACTTCCCTTATAACCATTTGATATTCTTTGATTTCATGGGATATGATAACAACATGGTAGTTTTTTGTAACTTTATTTCTATAAAATCAAGCACATAAGTAGTTGTTGACATTGGCTATTATTACCTTTGTCTTGCTTACTAAAGTTGAGTATCTCTTGTAAGTTTGATATGTATGGAGATGAAGCATGCATTAAAATGAGTCGTTACATAGAGTGGAATTGGGGAGCTTGATATTTCAAAAGCCTTGTATAGATATTCTACAAGTCTACAATAATCTTTATTTTATGAGATAATACATTGAGTGTATCAATGTTTTTGGAGGAAAGGTTTTCTAATAGATGAAAGTCCATTGATTTTAAATTGAAATTTTTAGAGGTTGAATTTGTGCGATACAAGATTAATCTCAAATTGTTGGATTTATTGAAATAAGAGAATAACCATGTTGTTAATGTGGAGCATGAATATTTGAACATAGTGGACAATAATAGACATAATAAATAGCAAATGTTTAAAAATATAGATAGATACAAATAAGACATGATAAAATATATATAAATATATATAAATTAAAAAAGATAATAAATAAATAAAATGAATCTGATTTTTCAAAAATACAACATTTGTTGATATATAATTATACTCCCCTAAAATAATCCAAAACTAAATAAAAATTAACTTTAGTATACAAATTTCACAATTGCATAATTAAGTTCAAAAATTAGTTCGGTGAAATCCCCTGGGTACCCACGCAGTCCCCAAGAAAAATTAAAATTAAAATTAGAATGCAATGACAATGCGCCTGAAGGGAAAAAGCAGGAGGAAAAAAGTAGAAGAAAGCAACGGTAGGAAGTCATAACGGTAGGATACAATTCTCTTCAATTACATTATCGGGACTCTGCCATTCCTTTCATGTTCACAAATTTCTACAAATTACTCTGCATTACTCTGCATTTGCTGGTGATAACACCCAAGAGCTTCATTTGCAGTAGCTTTTGGTAGAGTTGAGATCTTATTTTGTTAAGATGGGTGTTGATGAAGGCCCTTACTGTTATATGTGTAGCACAATCATCATATTGTGGAGATCCTTGTGGATGAGGAGCAGATAAAGATTGATTCTCCTTTTCTCCAAAGAACCCACTCGAAGACATTGTAGATAGCAAGGGCAATCTTCTTCTGCTTAGGAGGAAATTGTTGCTCATCCCATTGAATTGAAAGATTCAAGGATTGAGAGCATCAAATTAGAGAAGATCTTGATTCTTTTTTCTTCTTAAGGAATTTGTCTAGCATTTCTTTTTTAACACTCCCCCTAAAGAGAATGCTCAAGCGTGGAAGTTAAATTAGGCCCTCTCAGATTGTGCTCCGAAGCCGCCTCCTATGGTCTTTCAAGTCAATTTCATGCAGCTAAATAGTTGGTAACGTTATTGAATGTGGGGTGATTAATATTTAATAGTAGAAGAATTTATAGCCCATTTTTCTTAAGGCTTATTTTACATGGAATTTATGTGTAGTGGAAGAGTAGAAGTGAAATGTCTGATTCTCTTTCCTGGAAGACTTGATGCTTTGATGGCTGTTCTAAAAAATATTCAGGCCTTGAGGTATGTCATCAACTTTTACCCTGTTTTTAAGATGTTCTTAGAATAATATTTTATTTATTTCCTATGAATATGTCCAGCATAATGGTTTTATTCAATATGTCCTATTCTCTGTAACAGTTCAACAGTTTAATAATATGTTGTACAGTTGATTTTGTTGATTAAGTCGAAGGACTTCTTGTTTCACTGTTCTATTCTCTATAACCAGATATATGAGTAACTGCCTCTCCCCTGTTGTGGAATCGAGTATATCGCCAGTGGAAACTCAATTATCATGACTAGCCCACATACCCAACTTATTTGTCTTCTTGTTTTATCTAACTTGATTTATGTCTCTTTTATTTCTTAAATTGTTTGTTCATGGCTAATCGAATGCATTTGGGTTTGCAAGGCTCTTGAGAGAGACGTTAGACACAATCTTTCATCTTCCACAGGGCTCTTGAGATATAAATAATAAAATAGCTCTGTATTTCTCTCACATATCATAATAGACTTTTACTTCCAAACATATAAGCCTTTTACACAACGCTAAAGATTCTGAGATTGCAACAGAAACAGCATTATTAGCCGATAGGCTATCTCTTGTGGGCGTTGCCCACCGGGTTTCAACATTCTCACGCCTAAAATGGGCGACGATGGTTTGATCAGTTCTCACTGGTCTGGGCAGTCAGTTCGTGGGTGGGTTGGGCGGCGGCCGTTGGGAGACTGGTTTTGGTTCGTCTTATTTTAAATAATTTATTGCTTTGGAAGGGTTTCGTAAAAAATCTCCTGCAAACGCTATCCATTTTTTCCCATCGGCATTGTGAAGAGCACGACAGAGTTTGTGTAGAATCCCTCAAAGCGTTCAGAAATATGCGTTAGTCATCCTGTTCAGAAATATGCGAACGCTGCACATTGTGTCTCTTCGTATAACTTCATGTGCATACATCCCATTAACCATAACATAATACATTGCCTTATGCATATAAATATCGATTTCCCAGTGTCTTTCATATTTCATTCCCCATTTCCCCTTTTGGTGTTGACTTGATTTGCATCAACGTGATCGATTTTTGTTTTCATTGTTTGGGTCCCCACCAAAGACACAGTGCTAAGTTTCCTTTGCCTCTTTGATAAAACTTTGCTCTGCCAACCAACATTTCATTACATTTGTTGTGAGGCCTCCTTATCTTTAAATCTGCTTAAATTTGATTGTATTATAAAGGCTGTGCACTTACGTATTTGCAGCATTGGCATCAAGCTGTATGCTTGTAGTTCTCTTGTGATGATGTACAATCATTTAGTATGGCTTTAACTTTTAAACAGTCAAGAGATAAGATCTACCTCTTGTCCCATTCAACCATACCTTGGCTGTGGATGCAATCCATCCCTTGCTCCATTAGCTTCCTTTCTATACACATGAACAGAGTATCAACATGCAGCATATGCTTTCAAGCAATCTAGTACCAAAATTCCCTACCAGAAAGACTTGAAGTGATCCAAGAAATGAGTGGCCAAGCGAGGAACCTGATAATGAATTCAAAGAAATGGCTCATATTCATGGCCAGCACCTAAACACTAGTTAAATTAAGTAATCAGATACCTTATAAGCCCATAAGTTATACAAGAGGGGGCTCATAGACAAAGTTGATGCGTTCGCTAGGCCAGGACATGAGAATTTAGCTCTAGTTTTCTTACTTAGGGAGATTCACCACAGACTTAATTTTAAAATTTTAAATGTAAGTAAAGGGTTGCCTAGTGATATTTAAGTTAAAGGCCATCACCCAATCATTGGTTCTTGATTTGGATGATGGGACTTACAATTTAAAGTTTTAACTCTGTACATAGGAAGACTTGCCATAGGATTGGATGTAAGCTTCAATGGTTAAATCTAAGTAATGCGTTGCCAAGTGAATAACCTGATAATGATTCTCAAGACTCATGGATACCAAGTGAACTATCCTATAACAGATTCTCTTATAGAAGGAGACATATCAGAGAATTGTATGTTATCTTCAAATGCTAAATCTAACAAATAGGTTCCCAAGTGACTAGCCTGGTAAGGATTTTTAGGACTCCCAGTCAGTACCAAAATTCTAATTATTAATTAGAGTAACAGGATGCCAAGACAATGACCTATAACCTCTAATTATTAATTCTAATTAGAGAGGGAGACTTACCATATAACTGTTTTCTAGCTTTAAATCTAAATCTAAGCAATGAGTTATAAAGTGGATAACCTAATAATGGTTTTAATACGTAGTCAGCACAAAAACACTGACCCTTGAACTGGTTAACACTTCTATGTGAATCCTATAATCTTGTACAGGGGATACTTACCATAGATTTGAATGTTATCTTAAAATAACCAAAAAATGAATTTTAAGACCCGTGGCCATCACCCAAATAGTTTAACCTTTGAAAGCGGATTCTAAATTTCTAACTAAATGACCCTATAATCTTGTAGGCTATAGCCTCATACAGAGGAAGATCAACCACGGAATTGAATCTTAGCTTTAAATACTAAATCCACGAAACATGACGTCCACTGAAATACACGATAATGATTTTTTAAACTATGACCAAAACCATGGAGTGTTACTCGTATCTGACACACAATGCTGATCATTTGTTCTGGTGTGGGTTCAGCCATCACTAACAGTCATACTGGAGCAGGCGCGCCGTTGAGGATTGCGTATCGACTAAAATGCTAGTGTTAGGGTTGCCAAACAGACAACTGAACACTTATCTTGGAAGGACAGCATAAAGTTAATTCTTATTGATTTTGAATAAGAAGATGGGAAGCTGCCATTGTTGGTGGTCAACAGCGGTATGTTCTTCACACTGTCACCTTCCCAACTATAGTCATTTACAATTTACTGACAGGTTCACTGTGTTGGTATTTTATGAAGAGCTGTAGTGAGTTAGAGTGGCATATTGCATCTGAAAATCCATTTCAATTGTATGGCTTTGATGGATGTCCAAAACCCTATTCAGTAGTTTGAGCACAACAGACAGGATGCTGAGATTTGCGTTTGTTTAAGGTTTTCGAGCCTTTTCAACAGGCATTTTGAGACATGTTTCTCAGGCAGAAACTCAGTACTCCACATAGTTCAGTCAAGGATCATATATTCATTGTTTATCTATATTTATTCGAAGACAGTTATGAATGTTCTTACCATTCTAGGTCTTCACAGTTGATCTACTTAGCATTCACATCCTATTAGTTCACTGAAATGATACTTTCTTTATGACTGGTTTACCGTTTTGGGGAATGAATGGCATGATAGAATGTGCTAGATAAATAGTTGCATGCATGCTGTTATTTTCCTGTATAAACTTATTCATTGAAAATGTTACTTACAACTTTTTTCTTTGTCTGGATTGGATTGTTTAGTGCTTTATTCTACTTCACTATTTCTAAAAGTTTTAAAAGCTTGACTGCATTTGATTCTTTGGATTGACAAAATAAGATCTGAAGCAATCAGTCTTCTGGATTGGACTTTTGTTTGAAGGTATGCAACTGTTTTTGCTGCTTTTGTTTCACGAATCGCTGCTTTCACCGGGTTCTATCGGCATCACCATTGCACCCCTTTGGGTGCAAGTGCTAGTATAAATGCTTTTTAAAGTCTTTTCTCCCCAATAGTGAATGGTTGGCCTATCAAATTGCCACTAATATTGACGATTTTGGCCATGAGTCTACTGCGATTCGGGGGCTTAAGTTGTTTATGTTATTGTGCTATCCTTTCTGGGGTAAGGTAAGTTGTAGAGGCCAAATACCCTCCTGCGCTCTACCATAAGAGAGCATTTTTTCAACTGAAATAAGATTCTATGTATGAATAAGTTTGAGTTTATGAATTCATTTGTTTAGTTTTTCACGATTTATGAATGTCGCAAGATCAAATCTGAGAATATGAGTTGGTACCTCTGTGAATCTCAACTTTTGTATTTCCTTTTGTCTGGTCTGTCATCAAATCAATCATCAATATGTGGTAGTTTGAGTTGATTGTGGTCTTCCCAGTAATAAGGTCATCATGTCTTGGTCTTTTCATCTGATGACTTTTGTAGAGGTAGGGTGAAGTGATCATTAACAAGTCTGATAAAACAAATGATGATGTTCAAGGACAGAAAGGGAGAAGAGAATGACGAAAACAATGGAACAAATCTGCAACATACAAGTGTGTTTAGGTACTAAGTGAGAAGTGGCAATAGTGATTGTCTGCTTTGCCCAATCTTCTGCCTCAACATATAGACATACTTTTTGTGTGGCCAAGCTACCTCTTTTCTATGTACCTCATAAAACAGGGCAGAAGCATAAGTGATCTCCACTTGGCAATGTAAAAAGTGGCAAAAGTGTAGTAGTCATGTTCTAGACAGGGCTAATCATTAACTTTTTCTGCCAAACAGCTGTCAAAAGCAGGCAAATGACTAAGTGATCTCTGCCTACCTTTGATCAGCAATCCAAACAGCAAATTAGGGGCACTTTTTTGATGGTTAAACCCTTATGAAGTACAACCAAAATATGACGATTTGGTTGAGGTGTTAGTATTCTGTGCCAACGCTTAAAAGTGGTAAGAAAACAAAATCAGGCGCATAAAAGTGAGGTAAAAACCATTAGTGATGTGCATGCACCTAAGTGAAAAGTTGTCAAAAGTGTTATCAATCTCTGCCAATAGTGAGAAAACAAGGCTAAAAGGTGTCTGGGGTGTGCTAGGGCAGTAATTGCTATCTTTTTAAAGTCAAAAAGTGCCAAAAGGTTAAGTGATTTCTGCCCAGCTCTTAAGAGTGAAGTGAAATCAGAAGTGCATGCACACGTATGCTGGTTTAACCCATGGAAAGTTCTGCCTAACAAGCAAAACAATAACAATAACACGTATGCTGGTTTAACCCATGGAAAGTTCTGCCTAACAAGCAAAACAATAACAATGGCTTTAGTGATCTGTGCCAAGGTTTAGAGGTGTTCATGAAGTGCGCATTATTAAGAGAAAAGCCATAGGAGTTCTACTCCAATACATATTTTCAATGGCAATGCCATTAGTAAACTCTGCCCAGCCTTGTTAATTGCATAAAACTTGCTGTAATGCACTTTAGGAATGGCTTTGCCACATAAAACCTCCTCCCAGCAAGTGTAAAGAATGGCAAGACCCTAAATGATATCCGCCATGATTTGTCGGTCAGGACTAAAGCAAAAAGAAGTTAAAAAAATATGCAATCAATGTCCATAAAGAATGCTGTTCCTCATTCAAATTAACCAAACAATTCCTCTCTGCTGGTCACGAAGAAGCAAGGTTGTTTATTCATGTTTATGCAGGTTTTTGGAAGGTTTTCAGCATTGCTTTGGAAGAGTTTTCAAGAACAGCAACAGTATTTCAAGGGTTTCCGGTGGCACCGTGTAGCTAGTCTTAGGAGTACTAGTCTGTCATGAGTTTGGAAAACCTTAACTGATATTATCTAATCTGTTGTTTTGTTCTTTGCTTATCAGCTGGGAATCCATTATTTTTTTTTTGGGGGATGATGTAGTTAGTGTAAAATGACTTTGTAATGTTTCATTAGTTGGTCATTATGACTATATTATTTACTTGTTGGCTTATGGATAGTTTTAAAGAGTCAATTATTAGTAGTTGTCGGCTGTGTTCTGCTCGGCTATCCTTGAAAACTTTAAATAGGCATCTCATAGTTAGGCATCTCTGTCAGAATTTCGTGTGAATAAAGTTATACTTTTGTTACTCTATCTAGTATGCGTTGTTATTTATGTTCATTAGTGCAAGTACCGGTGTTATTAGATATATGAGTAAACACACCCCTTCAATTTTTTCCTTCATTATCTTTTCTCTGCTGTAGTATAGTCCTACATCAAATTTTATTCTTTCTAAGTGGCTGCCTTTCATTCTAGAAGGTTAGTCAAACCCGGACCATCGATGGACTGGTTCTATAGGCAACTCCGTTGGTAGAGTTCTCCAGCAGAAAATGAAAGATTCTGAGATTGCAACAGAAACAACATTATATAAATGCTTTTTAAAGTCTTTTCTCCCCAATAGTGAATGGTTGGCCTATCAAATTGCCACTAATATTGACGATTTTGGCCATGAGACTACTGCAATTCGGGGGCTTAAGTTGTTTATGTTATCGTGCTATCCTTTCTGGGGTAAGGTAAGTTACAGAGGCCAAATACCCTCCCGCGCTCTACCATAAGAGAGCATTTTTTCAACTGAAATAAGATTCTATGTATGAATAAGTTTGAGTTTATGAATTCATTTGTTTAGTTTTTCACGATTTATGAATGTCGCAACATCAGATCTGAGAATATTATAACATTTGAATTGTATATAATCCGTCTAAAACTTTATGGTTTTCATTGTTTAAACCCTTTTGTTCTATTCCGCTTTCTTCGGTTTTGTTAGTTTTAAATCCTTCAGATTTTCAAGTTTTTGCATATATGTTTTCGATTTCATGTTTTTTGCGAAACACAAGCAGAGTATATGATTCTGTAGCTTTTGTGCTGATTGTTGTCCTGATTCTGTAGGGGGGTTTTTTTATTGTTACAAATAACTAATAAGTACTTGAACTTCCAAAGGAAGAATCATATTGGAGTAATATTATATCATATTCTCCAGTCCCTTGTTACTTATGTTTTCCGTCAAGCATATCATTTAGCTTCATAGTTGTTTTTAAAATTACTTCATCTAAAACCAGACATTCAGTACGTGGTCATTAACAATAGTTCCAATGATTGAATAATAAAGGTCATTTTCAACAGATCTTACCCATTTAAGACTTTTGGAGAAATTAGATTACAATA
>VDFB02168734.1:14130-25807 GCA_007258455.2 Sequoia sempervirens
TTTAAAATATTATCCATACAATATAATTATTTTATTTATTTATAAAAAATGAAATTTGAAACTCAATAAGTAATAATCAATTTTAAAATCATTTTTTTTTTAAATGAATAAAACTATTTACCATTCTTTAAAGTAAACAAGTTTCACATAGTGGGGAGTACTTCTCTATCTAGTATTATAGCAATTGTACTTGTTAGTTAGTTGATAAAATATTTATCAAATATCAATTTAGGAGTAAGTTAGATAATAGTTTGAAATAATAGATTATTGCAAGTCATATGTATTGTAGCCACACATATTTTTGTATCATAACAAATAGGGTTAGAATTTTGGTTTGAGTTAGAATTAGAATTTAGCTAGGGATTAGGGTTGGAATCAGGATAAAGGTTAGGGTTATAATGATGGAAATAGGTTTGGATTCAATTAGGGTTCTAGTTAAATGATTCATTTAAGGTTAGAGTTCAATTAGGGTTTAGGTTGGGTGAGGGTTAGATTCAATTAAGGCTAGGGTTATAGTTCAAATAGGGTTAGGTTTAGGATTCAATTAGGGTTATGGTTTAATCAGGGTTAAGATTCTAAGATAAAGCTTGAGGTCACAATTAGGTTTAGGGTTAAGTTTAGGATTAGGGTTAGGTTTAGGGGTTAGAGAACTAGGGTAAGGGGTCAATTGGGTTTAGGGTTTAATTAAGTTTATGGTTCAATTAGGGTTGGGGTTCAAATATGGGTTTAAGGTTAGGGTTGATGTTGGCATTGAGGTTACGGTTAGAGTTAGTGTTCAACTAGGGTTAGGGTTAGAGTAAGTGTTCAACTAGGGTTAGGGTAATGATATGTTTTGGGTTCAATTAGGGTTGAATTAAGGGTAGGATTAAGGTTAAGTTAGGGTTAGGATTCAATTAGAGCTTAATTAGGGTTAGGGTTTAGGTTAGGGTTATAGGATAAATCTTGAGGTCAAGGTTAGGATTAGTATGTGTTAGGGTTTAGGGTTAGAGTTACATTTCAATTAGGAATGTGGTTAGGGCTAAGGTTAGGGTTCAATTAGGGTTAGGGTTAGGGTTAGGGTTCAATTAAGGTTACAGTTAGAACTATAGTTCCTATTAGAATTTGGGTTCGTGTTAGAATTTGGATTATGAATAGGGTTAGAATTATAATTATGATTATAATTAGGGTTAGATTTAGAATTAGAATCAGGGTTAGGTTTCAATTAATGTTAGTGTTCAATTACTATTGGTGTTACAATTTATTTAGGGTTAGAGTTTAATTAGGGTTCAATTAGGGTTAGGGTTAGGGTTTAATTAGGGTCAGGGTCAAGGTTATGGCTCAATTATGGTTAGGGTTAAGGTTAGGTTAGGATTAGGGTTATGATTCAATTTGGGTAGGGTTAGGTTTGGGGTAAGAGTTAGGGTTCTAGGATAAAGCTAGGGGCCAAGGTTAGGGCCAGGGTTAGGCTAGTTAAAAATGGTTTAACTTGATTATTTGAAGTTTGAGTCTCAATAAGGAAGTATGGTATTTAAAAACACCTTTTCCCTAAATATGTTGAATCATGACAATCATGTTCTCCTTAGTCTAACCATTAGATAGACCAATTAAACAACCAAGGGAAAATGATTGTGGATAAAAAGAAAGTGTAGCAATGAGCCTAGGATGATGTATGCTAATATATGATGTGATAATGGTACTATATTTCCTTAAATGTTCTTTGATCATTCCTTTATCTATATATTCCTAAGAGATATTGTATGGTTCAAATGATTGATTAAATATCTTTAAATATAAAAAATAACACATAAATCAATATAAAAGGTGTGCTAGGTCAACTCACAATTGCTTGTGGTCAAAAAGGTGTGAATTTTAATTTAGACTATAAAAAAATTGAGGTTCAAATCCATAAATATATAAATGACCCTAGTAAAATCTACATCTACAAATTGATCTAACATGATGGATAGGGAAGATTAGGATTGAGACCAATTTCAATGAATGAACTTGATAAATGGATCAAGAAAAAAGATCAACTATGAAATAAATTCATGTAAGAATATACCGCTTATAGAATTAATGTTGTGTTAAAGACATTATAATTGAAGACTCAAATTATTGGTCATAAGTATGTAATTTTCCCCAAATTATATATAATAAGTACCGAGTTTATGAACATTAATTACACTTCCCCTAAATTAATCAAGGCTAATTAAATGAGAGAAGACAAGTTTCCAATGGAATAAATAAGGGTCAAATATCATAATATCAATTTTTATTTTAAGAAATTAAATACAATAAAATTATGTGCATAGAACTAGAATTTAAGAGGGAACATTTATAAAGATGAAGGCTTACAAATTTGATTCACCTTACAATAGAAAATAAATTATCTTAGAGTGTATATTTTTTCCTTATATTCTTTGCAAGTTAATTTTATTGGAAAATGTTTATTTTAATCCTTGCATAATGTTTGCAATATAAAATTAATATTTATTTGTGGTGCATGTAAGGAATCTAGGGATGCATACATATCATATGGGTTAGACAATCTTTAGGAAACTTTCTATGTTGTATGCAATATTGGGATAAATATTTAATAATGGAAAAATTTAGTACCAAAAGGAAAAAATTAACACCAAAAGTGAGGGGGACACAAATTTGTAAGTGCTGATTTCAAAAGTTCTTCATTCAACATGGTGATGGAAAATAAACATCACCAATTATATGCTTATACACCAAAGTGCTAAGCTCCTATAATTAGTGGAATTCCTAGACCTAGGCCTAAACCTCAAGGCTCATGATGACCCTACCTACACATCCCCTTGTGGTAAAATAGAGGCTTCATAGTTCACCCAACAATATTAGAGGAAGTTCAATCTCTCATCCTGTATGAGATATCTAATCTCACCTCTAAACCATGACTATGCATTAAGCATAAGATATGAACTTAGTAAATTATAATAATCTTTCCATCAATTGTTGGTTTCATACCAAAATTTACTAATCATTAATGTATAAAAATAAAAAAATGCATAGGGTTAGATCATACCATAATTCCAAAGATCACACACATAGTAACTATATCTAGCATACATCACATATACACCAGGTGACTAGCTCATATGCACATCATAGTATAAAAATGACTAGCTCATACACACATCATATATACAATGGTGATTAGATCATATGTGTATCACACAAGTATTCATGTGTGAACCAAGTGAATGTTAGCTAATCCATAAAGGTAGTAGGTAGACATCAATCATTAGCACAGTCCGATGATTGCTTGTCACTGCTAAAACACCGTAGAAGTTCACACTTGGGTGGGTCATACATAGCATGATTTATAATTTTGGTCAGGTGAGCTAGATAAATATATCACAATCAATAAAGCCATGGGCCTATACATAGAGACCTCTAGATGCGAAGTCAGATTTCACAAACACATAAGATTTGCATAGAACCAACACAAGATGGCCTTTACCCAACATGTACATATAATAAAATATTGACTAAAAAGTAATCAATCTCTTTCTTCATTGTGCTTACTATATAGAAGTATATTATGTATTAAATACAAGTTATTAGGTTTTCATAACTCAAACAAAACCATCTAATACCCATTTCAACCTCAAATTGAAGCCTACTAAGAGATAAGGTCAAATGAATTAGAAACAACCCCCAAACCTTAGAGTTATTCCACCATAAACCCTCCCCCTACAGACTTGAGGTTACAATGACATCTTTCTTCCAAGGACTAACTTTGTACCCACTTCCAAATGAGATTGAAGTAACACACGGTTCTCCTTACATGGTCTCTCAAGGGATGCCTATTCTGAAGTTTCCTCATAATCATGGTTTCATTAATTATTAACACCAAAAAGGGTTCCTTTAAATGATTTGCATCAGTTAATAGTTCTCAATGATAAATAAGAAACTCTAACATAATTCCTAATTTAGTAAGCCTAAATTATAACATTTCCATCTAAGGACATCAATTTCTCTAATTAGAACTCACCACCTCTATTATTCATAATGCAAAAATTATGGAAAAAACCAAAAGTCTAATTGGGTCAATGGCCACATTGATCACAAATGATAAATTACCTTTACAAAAACCATAGTGGGTAGGATTTTTTATCCTATTCACTCATACACGAAATGGAAAACCACAAAGCAATTAGTTTCATGTTACTTTAGTGTCTACTAGATATTTTTGTTAGGATTTATCCTTGTTAATCTCTAAGGCTAGTGATGAAACTCGAGAGCATTCTATCTTATTGGAGTTTCAAATACAAAGGAAATGAACTATCACCTCTTAGACTGGTTTAATTACATAGTGAGTCTAGAATTGATTTTTCAATATAGTATTGAAACCTTGGTACTTTGTTTCACTCTATTAATTAACCACATATTACTAAAATTATTCGAAATTAATAATTATCCTTATCCCTTTACTAGCAATAATTACAAACTTTCTCTAAACATAATCAACGTTTGAGTCATACTAGAAATATTTGGGCAACACCATATCCTTCAAAACATCATACACTCAATAATAATAATATCATTCTTAACCCATTTAATTCATTTTTCTTAAAATGCAATCCCAATACTCTTATA
This sequence comes from Sequoia sempervirens, assembly GCA_007258455.2. Classification (NCBI taxonomy): domain Eukaryota; kingdom Viridiplantae; phylum Streptophyta; class Pinopsida; order Cupressales; family Cupressaceae; genus Sequoia; species Sequoia sempervirens. The sequence goes on from VDFB02168734.1 coordinate 18,736, forward strand.
TTAACAAGGTATACCCCTCTAAAATTCCTAACCTACCATGAATAGTCAACAAAAACAAAATATAAATATCATAAGTTAAACTTCAAAACATCCTTTTGACATAAAAGATGACTATTTGTAAAACCTCCAAGTAGTAAGAATTTTTTGTTAATTTCCATAGATGCATGAATGCCCATACCATTATAGGATAACAAACCTTATATATAATAGTACCTAGATGTTGGATGTAACTTGTACCTGCATGAAGGTTCAATTTATAAAGATTCACTCAAATATACTTCTTGTAATTGCAAATACTATCATGCTAGGACAACAACCATATCATAACATGTTCTTTGATATGATTACCAAATATTATACGGGAATTCATATTTAAAACTCAACCACTAATCTTCTACTTGGACATATTAAATAAAAATCCATACTTTATGTCATTATCTTATAATTATTGTTAATAAGTATGGTAAGAACTTTTGTCATAGTCTTTAATTTTTTTTTCTTCAAGATAAATGCATCGCCTAAGATATAGTGCATTATCCAATTATAAGGAGGCATTCTTATCTTTTATAATAAATACTAAACACACGATAGTATTTTCTAATGCCATTGTAGATTTTTAGAGCCAATTTTAGAACACTAACATAATTGAAAAAAATGCTCAAGAAAAAGTGGTTGTCAAACCTAATCTATGTCAAAATAAAGGATTTTCCTTTTAATCTTAATTCAACTATAATATTTGAGGACAACCCTCATCTCTAAATTATGAAATTTCTTATAATAATCTCCATACCTTAAACAGTGCACTTAAGTTAAAGCTAGTGTGTATCAATAATTTTCTTTAGCAATTTTAGAGTAGTTAAAGAAATATCAATAGTGCTATATTCATAATCATCTTCACATCTGGTACATAATGACATTAGCCTTCAATTGGAAACATATTTTTGTGTCTTAGTAGGCAACAAAATCATATTCTTTGTTGATTCCACTAAGTGTAACCTTATGTAATACCTAAAATTCTAGATGGGTTGAACCAAAAAGGAAAGATAGCCTATAAGAAAGTTTGTAGCGTTTTTCCCATAGACATTGGGATAGGTTTAATCTCAAAAATATTTTGACTCTAAGAAAACCATCCTTATGCAAAAAAAAATATATAATTAATTAGAAAAAAACTAAGTACCTGTTTTGTTGTTCACTATGCTCCATGAAATCCAATTTCTTGATTCATCTTTCACATCTACCAAGGTAGTTGCAACTCTAATATCTAACAAAATTTCCCTCCTTTATGCTTTAGTAGATGTCTATTTCTTCTCCTAAATCTTCCATGTTATCTTACGCATAGAGGATGTGGGCTATGTCTGGGGAATTTTCCTACCAATTTCATTTGCTTGAGATATTCTAAAGCCTTTTTCAACAAATCAATTTTGAGAAGATCATGCGTATATCCTTCATCAAACCCTTTTCCTTCCAACCCTTCACGTCTTATTCCTATGTCAAGTTCCTTTGCATTTTCCTTTTGTGTTAATATTGTTCTTAGATTTTCTCTACATGTCATCCCCCCCTTAAATCACCTCTATCTATCACACGATGTTCCCAATGGTGCCCCAAATCTATCTCACCCAACTTTTAGATGCCCTCCTACTCTATTCTCCTCCTATTAATCTTTGTTGCTCACACCCTCATGGTAGCGCCTACTTAGACTACCTGAAATCACGCCTTTATGGTGGGTCACAAGTCATTCATCCTTCATGAACCATTATTTCCATGTTTTCTTATAAAAAGCTTTTAAAGCCTTTTCAACTAATTTACTTCATTTATATCCTACAATCTATGTATTCCATGAGATCACATTTTCCCTCTCCATTCTCTTTTCCTCACACCAATATCTTCCTTTCCTATCCCACATACTTTTTCTTCCCTTCTTTCACACTTTTTCCTAGAGGCAAAGGGGTCGTAGGGGTTTATAGACTCTTAGCACCATTTTCTTTTTTTCACATGACTTGAGATTTTGGACGATCAAGGGACTAGAATGCCATATCACTTTAATGGCATTGTAGGAACTATCTAGACACAACACCATCATGCCCATATGTGTGATTGAATGCATTGATGGATGGTAATTCCTGTTCTTTTTTGTTCATTTTTTTTTCACAATGTCCATGCTTCTCATTTAATTTGTCATTAGCAACTTTTATTGTGTAATAACATTATCTTAATTTTACTAGTATGACACCCATACTCATGCCATTACTTCTCCTATAACCATTTGATATTCTTTGACTTCATGGGATATGATAACAACATAGTTTTTTGTAACTTTATTTCTATAAAATCAAGCACATAAGTAGTTGTTGACATTGGCTATCATTACCTTTGTCTTGCTTGCTAAAGTTGAGTATCTCTTGTAAGTTTGATATGTATGGAGATGAAGCATGGATTAAAATGCATCATTACATAGAGTGGAATTGGGGAGCTTGTTATTTCAAAAGCCTTGCATAGAGATTCTACAAGTTTACAATAATCTTTATTTTATGAGATAATACATTGAGTGTATGAATGCTTTTAGAGGAAAGGTTTTCTAATAGATGAAAGTCCATTGATTTTAAATTTAAATTTTTAGAGGCCGAATTTGTGTGATACAAGATTAATCTCACATTGTTGGATTTCCTGAAATAAGAGAATAGCGATGTTAATGTGGAGCATGAATATTTGAACATAGTACACAATAACAGACATAATAAATAGCAAATGTCTAAAAATATAGATAGATACAAATAAGACATGATGAAATATATAAAAGAATATAAAAATAAAAAAAGATAATAAATAAATAAAATGAATTTTATTTTTCAAAAATACAACATATGTTGATATATAATTATACTCCCCTAAAATAATCCAAAAACAAATAAAAATTAAATTTAGTACATCAAAAGGAAATTACATGAATGGAACAAGACAGTCTTCAAAAATATATTTGTTGAAAAAGAAAGATTTGAAGAAGGGCTGTTAGATTTGAATGAAAAACTAATGAAAGACAAAATATTCTAGGAAGACTAAAAGAAGGAAAAGAGAATTATGGAAGAAGGATAAGAGAATTACGAAAGACAAATTGAAACAATAATTTTGATTAAGAAACATGAAGAATTGTGCACTTTAATGAAATAAGAGTGAATTGGAAAACAAGGTAAAAGAATACAATGATGAGACTGAAGAATTGAAGGAAAACATATCTAAAATAGGCTGCAAAAGATGGATGTTGTGATCCCAATAACATTTGAGGGAGGGTTTTTTCCTATCTATAGTAGGAGAGATACTATATACTACAAAAGATGGAAGATGGGCTACTACAAATGTATGGTGGACTGTCTTTTCCCCTCTAAGAGGAAAGGTATAATAGATTATCGATTTTTGTGCCCAAAGCACCATAGTCAAGCTACAAAATGCCAATTTCAAAATGTGTAAAATAGGCTAGTGATTTCTAGGCCTAAATCACTAAAACTATGCTACATAATGTCAAATTTCATGTTGAAAGCAATTGAAACAGACTACATAAACTCAATTTTCAAGTTTGAAGATTCATATATTTTTAGTCATTTGAAGATACCTTTAATTATACCAATACCATTATTTCCTTTTGAATGTTAAAAGAAGAATAAGATAAAACTAATAATATTATTTTTGTATCACCAAAAAATAAAAAAACACATAGTCAATAGTTTTTACAATTTTAAAATAACCCAAATACAACCTAATCATTTGTTTTCAGGTCTCAGGGTTTGGCACTAAACCAAGTATAAGCTAGTAATGTGTTTCAAGGTCTGATTTTCAAACATTTTCGAGGCCTAAATCTTTCATCTAGGCCCTCAAAATTAGCTTTTATTATTTTTTTCATGCTTTTAGAAAGTTGTGTCTTTAGTAACTTGGAATTCATGTTTCCAATTTGAATTATAAGTTGACAATTCGTTTTACCTTAGTGTTATAAATTTTTAAAGAAAAATCTAAGCTCAAAGGGATATGTATGCGAATTACCAAAAATGAAAACATAGGACAAATGTCAAAAACTTCCAAAAAATGGTAATTTTTGTTTTTTTTTTTAGTTTTTAGATATAAATAATTCTCTTTCATTGTAGCAGCGAGGATGAATAATAGAAGCAATTAATTTAAAAACAAATTTCAACTTTTTGTCCTTATATTATTTGCAAGTTAATTTTACTAGAAAATGTTTATTTTAATCCTTGCATAATGTTTGCAATACAAAATTAATATTGATTTGTGGTGCATGTAAGGAATCTAAACTAACTTAATCAACCAAGCATCTATGATCTAAAATGGGAGTGCTGATTTTAAAAGTTCTTCATTCACCATGGTGATGGAAAATAAACATCACCAATTATATGCTTATACTCAAAATGTCTAAGCTCATATAATTATGGGAATCCCTAGACCTAGGTCTAAACCTCAAGGTTCATGATGACTCTACCTGCATATCCCCTTGTGGTAAATTAGAGGCTTCATAGGTCACCCAAGAATATTAGAGGAAGTTCATTCTCTCCTCTTGTATGAGATATCTAATCTCACCTCTAAACCATGACTATGCACTAAGCATAAGCTATGAACTTAGTAAATTATAATATAATGATAATAATATTTCCATCAACTGATGGTTTCATACCAAAAATTACTAATCCTTAATGTATAAACATACAAAATACATAGGGGTTATATATCATACCATAATTCCAAAGATCACACACACACACACTATATCTAGCATACATCACATATACACCAGATGACTAGCTCATATGCACATCACAGTATAAAAATGACTAGATCATACACACATCATATGTAAAATGGTGATTAGATCATATGTACATCACACTAGTACAACCATGATTGGCTCATACGCACATCACAAGTATTCATGTGTGAACCAGGTGCATGTTAGAAAATCCATAAAAGTAGTAGGTAGACATCAATCATTAGCATGACCCAATGATTGCTTGTCACTGCTCGAACACCTTAGAAGTTCACACTTGGGTGGGTCATACATAACATGATTTATAACAATGATCAAGTGAGCTAGATAAATATATCACAATCAATAAAGTCATGGGCCTCTACATAGAGACCTCTAGATACAGAGTTAGATTTCACAAACACATAAGATTTACATAGAACCAACACAAGATGGACTTTACCCAACTTGTACATATAATTAAAAAAATTCTAGAAAGTAAACAATATCTTTCTTCATTGTGCTTACTATATAGAAGTATATTATGGATTAAATACAAGTTATTAGGTTTTCATAACTCAAACAAAACCATCTAATACTATTTCAGCCTCAAATTGAAGCCTACTAAGAGAGAAGGTCAAATGAATTAGAAACAACCCCCAAATCTTAGAGTTATTCCCCCATAAACCCTCCCCCTACAGATTTGAGATTACAACGACATCCTTCTTCCAAGGACTAACTTTGTACCCACTTCCAAATGAGATCAAAGTAACACACAGTTCTGCTTACATGGTCTCTCAAGGGATGCCTATGCTCAAGTTTCCTCATAATCATGGTTTCATTAATTATTAACACCAAAAAGGGTTCCTTTAAATGATTTGCATCAATTAATAGTTCTCAACGATAAACAAGGAATTTTAACATAATTCATAATTTAGTAAGACTAAATTATAACACTTCCATCTAAGGACATCAAGTTCTCTAATTAGAACTCACCACCTTTATTATTCATAATTCAAAAATTATGCAAAAAACCAAAATTGAATTGGGTCAATGGCCACACTGATCACAAATGACAAATTACCTTTACAAAAACCATAGTAGGTAGGATTTGTTATCCTATTCACACATACATGAAATGGAAAACCACAAAGAAATTAGTTTCATGTTACTTTAGTGTCTACTAGATATTTTTGTTAGGATATCCTTGTTAATCTCTAAGGCTAGTGATGAAACTTGGGCGCATTCTATCCTATTTGAGTTTCAAATACAAAGGAAATGAATTGCCACCTCTTAGACTAGTTTAATTACATAGTGAGTCTAGAATTGATTTTTCAATATAGTATTCAAGTCTTGGTACCTTTTTCCACTCTAGTAATTAACCACATATTCCTTAAACTATTCAAAATTAATAATTGTCTTTATCCGTTTACTAGCATTAATTATAAACTTGCTCTAAACATAATCAACATTTGAGTCATATTAGAGATATTTGGGCAACATCATATCCTTCAAATCACCATACACTCAATAATAATAATAATGTCATTCTTAAACCTTTTATTTCATTTGTATTAAAATGCAATCCAAATACTCTTATATTAACAAGGTATACCCCTCTAAAATTCCTAACCTACCATGGATAGTCAACAAAAACAAAATATAAATATCATAAGTTAAACTTGAAAACATCCTTCTTACATAGAAGATGACTATGTGTAAAACCTCCAAGTAGCAAGGAAATTTTATTAATTTCCATAGATGCATGAATACCCATACCATTATAGGATAACAAACCTTATATATAATAGTACCTAGATGTTGGATGTAACTTGTACCATGAAGGTTCAATTTAAGTTTCACTCAAATATACTTCTTGTAATTGCAAATACTATCATGCTACGACAACAACCATATCATAACACGTTCTTTGATATGATTACCAAGTATTATACATGAATTCATATTTAAAACTCAACCAGTAATCTTCTACTTGGACATGTTAAATAAAAATTCATACTTTATGTCATTATCTTATAATTATTGTTAATAAGTATGGTAAGAACCTTTGTCATGGTCTTTAATTTTTTTTTTCAAGATAAATGCATCGCCTAAGATACAATGCATTATCCAATTATAAGGAGGCAAACTTATCTTTTATAATAAATACTGAACACACGATAGTATTTTCTAAGGCCATTGCAGATTTTCAGAGTCAATTTTAGAACACTAACGTAATTGAAAGAAATGCTCAAGAAAAAGTGGTTGTCAAACCTAATCTATGTTAAAACAAAGGATTTTTTTTTTAATCTTAATTGAACTATAATATTT